>JAABLL010000645.1:0-12888 GCA_012295475.1 Phytophthora gonapodyides | reverse complement strand
AGAGGGAGGGTGGTTTACAGACGGACCAGCGCTTCAATTGGAACTCTCAACGCAACGTGACGCCAACCTGGTGCTCGGGAGAGCAAACCCGATGTGATCCGTTCCAGACAAGCACGAAATGCTCAGTTTGGAATCGATCTGAAGGCCCTTCAAGCAGAAGTTGATCTCCAGTAGAGCCTCTAGGTCACAAGCGCGTCGGCACCGCTGTGGCCAAAAGCGAAACCAAGGATACGAGCGTATTATCGAGCAAGGATAGTGGTCACTGCCAGCTAATAGGGTCTGTGTCGCAGAAGGAGGTTACTGTCAACTTTTGCACAGCAACGTTCATGTTCACGAGCTTCATCTGAAAGTTGGATCCGAGTTGATGCACAAGTTAATACAGACATTTCTCCCAAACTTTGGCAGCTTCAACATTTCTGTATATACAGGGTATAGGCTGGACGAAGGTTTTGAGATATGGAAAGTACGTCCATCTTCTTAAACAAATACAAACGTATTTCCAAGGGTATTAACCAAAAGTGATACAGACACTTCTCCCAAACTTTGGGAGAAGTGTCTGTATCACTTTTGGTTGAAGGTTAGGGGTTCAGCATAAAATAAGGGCATGTCTTCCAACGATTTGCTCAACTATGCTTTCCGGGGTAAAATGGCTAGCACTTTTCATGCAAAGCCCCCAATGGCGTCCAGCTGGTCGCCATTGGGGGCTCTGGCCGCAATAGAGGAGTTGAAACTATGCTTTGGTATGAAAATCGGACCTTATTAATAGGATCGAATGCGAGGTGGAGCAAAAAACTATACTTAGTCCCTTTTACCCTTCCTCTTTCAGTTTAGCTAGCATTAACCTCAGTTTTAAGAAACGAAAATCGGACTTGAAGTCCGATTTTGGCGTCGGCAAATTAAATGAAAAGGACAATATGTGGGGAGTTAGGCGAAACGAACTCCGCAACTAGTGTTGCTTTTGTCCGCTGCAAAATGCGATTTATCTAGCAGATGAATCAGATTCAATCGATTTTATCCGCTGCAAAAGCCAGCAGCACTCAACTTGAGCAGAACCATACAAGCGCTGCACTAGCATCCAGACCAAGCCGTTAAGAATCAAAGCTCGAAGTGCTGTATTCAATTTGAATGTTAACGTGTCTGTAGCTGAAAAGCATGCTATCAGCGTCACTCCTGGGAACCATCTTACTCCAAGCTGTGGTCCACCGCATAAGAAGAAGACCTGGCTTCACCGCTTTCACTCGTGCTACTTTCGTCATCACTCATCGAGCTCTCAGCACCACGATCCTCGATCGCGTCGCTGTCGAAATCGCTGCTGTCTTGATCGCTCCAATCTTCTACCGGCGACTGGTTGCTCTCGATGTTGGCAGCACCGTTGCCTTCCGCGTGGTTTGAGTAGATGAAGACAAGTTTGCGAACCGCCTCCGATAAAAGTCAATTTCTCAGCTTGCTGTGAATGTACTTGTGGATACTCCAGCTGCGTTCTGCAGCCGCAAAAGATGTAGGCATCGTGAAGACTCTGCGCGCGAGGTCAAACAGTGCCGGATACTTCAATCGTTTCTTCCCCCACCATTCTAAGGGAGCCGTGCGGCCCTCAGCTCGCCGCTGCTCTGGCGTCCAATCCTACTTGGTGTTCAAAAAGACGTTTGCTTCGCGAAACGCGGCTTCCTGCTTTCCTTTGCTGTAGCCGAGCCGTTCGGCAACCTCTCGGATGTGTCCCAATGCCTTGTCGCAATCATTGTCGATAAAAGCACCAGGATCCTTTGCCGGGTCCAGCAGAAACGCAATTCCCATCGCGTCAGTATGGAGAAACTGCCACCGATCTTCGATGCACGCCTTGATACTGCTAGCGGTGTCGCCCAAACCTTGAGGCTCCGCGTAGACCGGATGGTTCAGGAGGTCAAGAAAGCTCGAGTATATCAATCCGACAGAGCTGCTATCCGTCTCCAACAGGCCGATTTTTTCAATAATCGGAGCCAGTAGTTTCATGACTTGCTTTCCACGCGACCACAACGCAGTGTCTTCTACGATCCCGCTCACAACTTGAAATTCGTTGTCGATCACGGCCTTTGCGCTGCGTTTTCGCTTTCCGGTGGTCGGGGTCGTCTTCTTCCGTGACTTGCGCTTGTACTGCTCCATGAACTCGCTGTCCTCGAACACACCGACGATTGCTTCTCTGTTCTTGATCACACTGACAAGGCAGTTGTACACCGAGTACCATCGGGTAGCCATTGGCAGCGTAAGCGTCCGGTTGAACGCCTTGTTCTTCCGTCGGCGAACAACAGCTTTGCGCTCCTCCTCGAACCTTGCGTACAAGCGCCCCCGCTGCAGGAAGTATGTTGCAACGCGTGTTACTTTCGCCATTGTCTCCTTCACCACGTCGAGCTTGCCAATATCTTGAAGTAAAAGGTTCAAAGTGTCGGCTCCGCATCCAGCGCAAATCAATCCCCTCTCCTCCTCCAGAATTTCCCAGGATGCTTGCATTGCTTTGGCGTTGTCGGTGATGACGCCGGATACAAAACCTTGCCGGCCGACGGTGAGACTGTGAGCCCAGGTTTTCCTTTCAGTGCAAACTCCATGAAGCTTGGTCGCTCCACCATGCGAAATGAAGACCCAGAGCGGAAGATGTAGTTGGCGACGCTCACATTAAACTCCTCCTGCGTCATCCCGCCCAAACTGTTGGCACTTGCTTCTGATTGCACGCTGGAGGGGGTCGAGTCGATGCTGACGCGAGCCCTTTTGGCTGGCCGCTGACCCGTACCCTCGAGGTACTCGTTGCGCTCACACACCGACCAGCCTGGGCAGTGCTTCAGCACATGCCGCTCCAACTTCTCGACCTTCGCGTTAGCAATGACATGATTGCATCTTGGGCACGATGCGGTCTTCTTTGTTGTCTCTGGATCATTCTGTACGACGAACGAAGCCCATACAGCAAGACTTGGCCGTCCTACTACCATCGTAACTGCACTAATCGCTGGATATTAGCCTCACACGATCGTTGCGCAGTAGTGTACATACCTCTCGGTGTAGAGCAAGCCGTTTACAGGCGCAGCAAGAGCGTGCGGGTGGTCGAACGAGTGCGGAATCGAGAGTCAATGTTGAAGACGCCGTTCGAAATCGCGCGGGAATGAAAAAATATTTATGATTTTGGATGCAATGATACCGAACAACTACATATACAATCGTGCAACTATTGAATATTACATGGGATGAGTTTTGTCGGATTAATCGGGCTGCTTTAATCTGCAAAACGTGAATTTATCTGGTTTAGCAGCATCAACGTTTGGCAGGCAGAACAACACTATCCGCAACTATGCAATTCAACTTAACAGGCGTTGCCTGTAAGAAGGGGGCAAAAAGAGGCAAATTTGGTGGAAATGAGAAGATCGTATATATCTGGCTTTGCGAGTCATGCAATAAAAATAACGTCATTCGATAGCTTAGTATTTCAAACCTACTGCTGCGCTCTGCGTTAACGACCTCCAGCAGCGTACTTCTGGCTGGATCCGTCTCCGCAAGACGTCTCCGCCTTGCTCTTTGTGGATTCTTCTCAGATTTTTTAAAAATATGATTAGGATTTTTAATATAGATGGGCACGTATAGTCAGCAATCTGGGCGTTTCAAGTTCAAATTCTGAATATATGAAATTAGTTCATATAGAGTTACTATGGGGCTACGACTTCTAGCGCGGTGGAATGCTACATCGATCTCGTTCACATTGCCGCGAAGGTGCCATATTGCGAGATAGTCTTAGAAGAATACACGGACGAGATTTAAGACAAAATCAGCTTTTTCCGGAATTAGCAATTTCCGGATCCCCACCAAATCAGTACCTCTTCTTACAGGCAACGCCTGTTAAATGAAAGCTTACCCACTAGCTTGTTGGTTTCTGCATGAATTGGTGCTCGTTTCGAACAGTGGTTATCTTTTTGACGGTTTTTATACCAAAATGCAGCGATACGATCGGCCCCTGGCCCATCATCTCAGTTTGTTTTCTTAACAAAATAAAACACTCTCATGGAGGTGTTTAAATTTTTTTTGTCCAACTGGTTTTGGCTGGTGGAAGCAGTCGCACCAACCACGATTACACTTCTCCCAGAATGGAGCTTCGTCGAATCGCTTTTGCTATGGCCTCTGATGCTGCTGCGGCAGCCGAAGCTGCCACAATCGTGCAGCGAGCGCCTCCTGGAAATATCCTCACGCTTCACAACGTGAACTTTGACGAGATGCTTGCGCAAGATGAATATGATGTTAGGTTTCGAACTCATATACGCTGCAGTCAAGCAACATTTCGGGCAATATGCACTATTCTTTGACACGTGCTGCACGACTACAATGTGGACAGTTACAACAAGTTGCAAGGTTTCGAGAAAATGGAGACTTTCCGGTGGAAAATTTAAGAGAAAGTAACTTTTCAAGATGCTGCTCTCGTTGGGGTACATGTGAGGATCCATCAGGTCGCCACAGATCAGAACACGCAACGCAAAACCAATCGAGTGGAATTAGTACAACCGTCGTCGGCGTCTTGGCCAAGAAGTTCGAAGATAGTTCGGCCAAGCACCTAATGCTGACAAGGGTAGAGCAGATCACTTGCAAATTTGCTCCAGAGTAGCGAGGACCAGCGTCGAAACGTCGGTTTCGAAACCCAACTTTCAGCTTTAACGGTCGCCATGGTCGCTTCTGTCACCACTGCCGCGCTCCCCGCCGTGAAGTTTGTCTTGCTGCTGCCTGAAAAGGTATCGCTGCCGATCGCCAAGCCGACGTACGCCAAGGTTCACCATCGTACGCGAAATTCTGTCTTCGTCACCGATACCAGGGATGCTGCTGGCGTAAAATGGTCCATCAACCCGGCAGACGCCATCGCAGGTCGATAGGTGAAAAGCAAGTGGAAGCCTTCAGCAGTGTTGCAATTGAGCGTGCTCCTGTGCTTGCCTTAGTCCAATGTCAGTTTCTGCACGGCCAAGCGACCTCACTTGGCGGCCGATCTGTGAAAGGGCAAACCGATCGCGGACTACCTGAAGCTTCCCTGCTGGAAGTTTCGATAGTTCAACCGGTAATCGCCGTACTTCTTCGTGTCTATGAATACGCGACGTCGGAATGGAGCCGAGACGAAATTCTCGACATGCACACTGCTATCTGGAAATGTATCACTGACTCTAACTCGAACACCGTTCCCGGCATACCAGAGCTCTTGGGCGGATTCGTCGACGAAGTCAACACGCCACGACCAGACAAAACAACGGATTGGATTGATCCGACCACAGGGCGTAAGGTGATATCCCTTCTGCATGCCATCCGGTTTGCCTTCTTTGTTGATAGAGAAACCATTCGATTTTGTGAGCCAAACCTTTTGCATTCCACCTTTAGCGGGAGCCGCAGCCAGACAAAGTATGTCTGGTACTTCGAACAGCGCCACCTTTACTATTGACGAAGCAGACCAAATGTTTGAGACCGAGGGTGATGATGACGACCTACTTGACGAGCCAAAGATGGTGACCAATGGAGTAGTGGAGCATACAGCAGAGAGAGCCGCCTCAGTTCAGCCCCCAGCTGCCAATCGCGCACGGCTCATAGCTCCGCGTGTTCAGGAAAGCGAGGACTCGAGCATGATGGAAGCCATTGCATCAAAGCCCGACTTACAGCGCCGAATTGCTCAGCAGTACCTAAATTCGGCAGTACAGGCCGTATCATCGGTGTTACCTGTTCCGGTGCAAGCACCAGTGACAGCAGAACGCGAATTCTCGAGCAAAACGCTGATGGCGACCTTGTCCGAGTAGCGGGTCCGGAAAATGACCAAGCACATGACAACGCACTTCAGCTCTACAGCAGTGGTCTCGCTCTCTCCTTTCCCGGTCCACACCAGCAATGTGCACTCGGACAGGGTCGTGTCTACGCCTTCAGCCATTCAGCAGCGGCTTCACAACCAAGTCACAGCGTCTGCCCATCAAGGTAAGGCTCCCTCCGAATTTGTGGATAGTTTGATCACTTCGAAGTTTGCTCTCGTTTTACCTTGCCCAGGGTGCTGGTGCGCGTTTACGACGTTCAGGTTGGGGATCGCGGACTGTCGATCATGCATTTCCTGCCCGTGGATCAGCCAGATAAGATGAAATGGCAAGAAGAAGGAGGTGCCAGCTTCCAGGGCCTTGGAGCAGCTCTCAGTGCCCCGAAGGCCCCTCGTGCGAAAACGGTTCACGACATCGTCTCAGCTTGCCAATCGCTATCATTGTACGCTGGAGAGTACTGCTCCGTCGATTTCAGAGCAGCAGTGGCCTCCCTCGTGACGTTAGTTCAGCTGCTCGCCAGGCAGTCCTATCACTGGAAGAAAACGTTCTACCCTTTCTTGTCTTTTGGATCAATGTTACTTTGGAAGAGTCCTGGAAACGAACGCGTTTGTTCCCGGGGTCTTTTCTGCTCGCTTTGATTCTTACGACTAAGATCTCCAGCACTGCTACAGGCAATCAATGCCCGCAAGAGTCAGCGCATGAAAGAGGAGCTCGAGCGCGCACAAGCAGACATTCGGCGGCGATTATTTACGTCAGTGACTTCACTACCAGAACCCCTATCGAACAAGGCAGTCTCGACCATCCCAAAAGATGTTGATGATCACATCCCAACAGATCATGGAAAGCAGCTTTATCTTCGGTATCTGTCAGTGCGTGGTTGCAAGTCAACCAAGATCGCTCCCTGCTTTACAGGAGGACGCGCACACTTCAAACCCGACGCACTTCATCCCAAGGTGAGGGCCCTGCTGTGATGAAGATGGCTCGGTCGAACTACCACCGTCTCGCCTCCAAAGAGCACTTACTGAAGCTGCAGACCGAATATGATCGTGGAAGCCTCACTGGAGTTATCGAAGCGACCATTCACAGCGTCAAACATGCCATTCTTCTAGCCAGGTCTCAAGATTCTGCATCGACTGCTGAAGATGCACCATAGAATAATTACCAAAATATCGGTAATACCGAATTTTTCAGACACATTAGCTCAACGTTACCTGGGAGCAGATGCCTTATTGAGGGAGCGCAGCTTTCGCATAAATTGCTGCAGCGGCTCCAAGAACGTCTCATAGTTAGCGCCGTAGCGGTTCACCGTTGAGTCGAGGCGGTGACTCGTTTACTTACCCCACAAACGGCACTTGCAACAAATTGGAGAGCCTTGTGTTCACCGAGCAGTTGTGGGCCAGAAGGTAGACGATGTTCCCAACATCGCGCTGGTGAAATGGGAGGATGGCGCTGAGAAAGGTGACATGGCTCCCAGCGATAGGCAGACTTCACGTGCCTTTCAGTAGTTCTATCACCTCCTGGGTACCGTCCGTGAAGGTACTCAATGCAATCTGCCAACACGGCAAGGTAGTTGTAGTGTATCTCGGGGGCACACGTCTTGTCAAAGCGAGAATTCGTGGACTCGCCTTGAGGATGCGACAATTAGTTGCTAAGACGGACTGCAATGCTCGTGTCAATTCCTTTCTTCTCCACCGCACCAAGAAGACCGCACACGATGATATCGCATGCTCGAAGAATATCCTCATCAACCACCATATATCGATGATTGTCTTGACCTTCCCGAATGTTCCGAAGCACAGACTGCAGGTGATCGCTGACAGGGTTGGTGTTTATTTTTAGGACCCCGCGCTGGCAGTGAAAATAATCACTTCGGATCAAACCCTTGTGTCATGATGTCAAGAACGGCATCGCGATGCTCGTATCCTTCGAGGAGACCTCGAACAGCTTCCGCTTGAAATGACACGAGGCGGTTTCGGATTTTATCCCACCACCAAGCAGCTGCTCTCGTTTGTGGACCATCGAAGAAGTCGATCCAGGCCGTGGAACAGCCAGGCCGTACAAGAAACGGCCGGCTTGGCTGGGGCAATTGGAGCCCGCAACTAGCTGCGGATCGGGTTGGTCATCCTGGATGTAAGTCATCCCAGGCCCAGAAGCCTGAATGGACCCAACGACCGAGAAGACAGGTAAAGCTCAAGTAGCGTCAAGTGCAGCCAAGGTTGTCACCCGTCCTGGCGTAGTGATCATGTTGCGCAAGTTCCCCAAGTCGGAGGTGTCTGGACCACCCTGGTCGACCACTCTTGATGGAGACGTACCGCCATCCTGCTTGATGGGTACATGCCATCCCGAATGGGACGGCTGCCCATACAAAGTTCAAGTGATTAACGTCGAATAATATGCCAAGATCGCACAAATCAGCTGAAACGCAATACAAATCAGCTGAAACGCAAGGTATCCAGTCAGTGTACCATTGACTTTACCCACCGCATGGATCGACGAAGATGACGACGCCCTTCCAACCATAGTGAAACCAAGTTAAACAGATTACGCGTAGACTACCAAGCGGGATAGCCGCTGGCAGGTAAGATTTCAACAGAATCCATTTTCCCCTGAAGACCGCAAGCAGGCAATTGCGTTTTATAGGCGGGCATGGCAGGAGCCTCCCTGCGCCAGACGCTCAAGAAGGAAAAGGAACTTCTCGGATCTACGGATGCCCGAGGTTGGTAGAAAATTCAAGTCCAGTTGGGAGTGACGATCAGACCGTGGAGATTACTGAAGTGACTCATTAACCCATTTCATATCCTAGTTGTGGCGCGTCCGAGCCACAGTGCTAGGACATCGCTGCATTTCATATTAACAAATACCTTCTTGGTTGTGAGATATCTCATCCAGAGAGTTTGATTGAAAGGCTATTAGTGGTAGGATTGAATACATGCTTGTATCTAGTGGTACGCGAGAAAGACATCGAAGATTGACCAGCATAGTTGACTAGAGTACAGACCCACCGTCCGAGAGTCTCAAAACATAAGTGACGGCTGTATTTCTTTATATCACATCAGGGTTGATTGTATTTCGGTTTGTGTATTGGTTTCGGAGTTGTGGGCGCTTCAACCAAGTGGTCTGTATGCGCCTCGCTCACGACCTACATCACCAAGTTTCACAGCCAAGCTTCCCCCATTCCGGTGCAGCTCGCGGGTTCAATGGTAAACGATTCAATAGGGATTGAACACATGGAACACACGCCCTCTTCGTTGGAGTGACCCACCGAAGAAGTTTCGAGTGGTCAACCTTCCTCAACGGGAGAGTCGACTTTCTGTCTGGAACTCGCACGCTATACACCCTGGACGATTCAGGCGCTCACCCGACTCGCCTCAGAAATGCTTTGTTGGGTCGGGGACCGCTTGCCGTCTCACCAAGAACAACGCGAGCGGCGGATGCCAAATCTAGTTTGTTCTTCTGGATGGCTGCAGACAATGTCCTCTGAGCGACCGTGTCAAGTCGAGCTGGCGCAGGACCCCTGCGAAAACCCAATGCGTGGAATGGTTGACTAGATATGACTTCTGCCCGTAGTAGCTCTTCCGCTAACGACTGACGAAAGCACAGAAAGGTTTCGATCGACAATACCGGCGGATATGTGCTCGCTAATTCCACTGAACGTGCTGATTGACACCCGA
The DNA here is from genome assembly GCA_012295475.1 of Phytophthora gonapodyides. NCBI lineage: Eukaryota > Oomycota > Peronosporomycetes > Peronosporales > Peronosporaceae > Phytophthora > Phytophthora gonapodyides. The sequence continues at coordinate 3,437 of JAABLL010000645.1, read as the reverse complement.
CTGTCGTTAACAGATTGGGGACCATGAACGGCAGTGGCGCATCCACTTCAAACGCACGCCGCAGGCGCTTGCGTTGACCTATCATCGTTGATATCGATGGAGGGACCAGCGTACACTCTACTGCCGCTGGGAAAGGGAGCAGCTGGCTCTTGATAGTTGCAGCATTGACTGCTGTTGTACATATTTCACCTGGTTTGGCGTGTAGTCGATCAGTATTATCCGTTGCACTTGTAGCTTTCGACATGGCCTCGATTCCGCTCTCCTTACGAACTTACGTTTGTCGTATGTCTGTTGATTCCTACAGGGGGTCGATGCCCAAGCCGATGCAACCCCGTCATCGGCTGGGCACGATCACAAGGAGACGTACTGTGCTTTAAGGCCGACAAATTTCTTGCGGATCAGTATGTTGTGAAAATGTGATATGTAAGGGGGGAACCTGTACTTCGTCAAGCTACAAGATGGAGCTCGACGCACAAGATGCTCGAGCGATACTTCAATATCCGTGCTGCCATCGATACCAACAACGACGATATCGTGTCGCTGATGCCGACACGACGACAGGAAAAGCGTCTGCACACACTCAGCAAGCTGGGGAGCTTTCAGTCCGCCACGATGAAGCTGCAGGAGGACCGCTTGACCCTTCTAAGTATGCGCGACATATTCGATGCACTCATCGAGAAGTACGACGCTGTCAAGAAGTGCCTCACGGCAGATGCCTCGGTCGTTAAGGACCCCAGGTTCGATGAAACCTGCCTTATAACGCTGCAGGGCAGAGCAGCTAGCTGACGGGCGACCAGCAAATGATGCTGCAACCCTCCGAGCACGAGAAACAGGCGGGATCCAGGCTTTGCGAATTAATTCTGAGAAGCAGCGCTCGGCTTGGAAGGTGGTTGGTGGGTGCAATACATTCCCCCAACCTCTAATACAATTAAGAGGCTGTTCAGCGTTGCAAAGCACAAGCTTTCGCATCACCGGCAAACGATGCTGTCCGTGCACCTCGAGACTGCGCTGTTCCTGAAACTAAATTGGCGGTTTTGGAGTGCAGCTACCGTCGCCAAGGTGGTTAATGAGAGATGAGCCAGCCCAGGTTGAAGTGCAAGGTAACTACCAAAATACACTTCGTTTCACGCCAATAATTTACTTTGTACTTGGCTGTGTCCGTCACAATATCTTATTTCTCATGGAACGAATTGGCCGTATAGAAACACGTTGTGCCGCCGTGAATTTGCACATGCCGGCTCAGGGTGTGTGTGTGAAAAAATGGACTTTTCGGAGGGATTGGCGCTTCTGCAACTTCTGCACAGACAATGACTCAAATGGATCAAAATGAGACAGCGTCAAACAAAAAAAGACTAACGAACCTAAGTACGAATCGGGATTTAAGCATCTCATGACGAAGAGGGGCGTCTTCCGCTCATTTAGAGCCCATTCCTGCTGAAAAATATTCAATATTCGATGAGTGACGGCGGCTCAAAAAAATATCGCCATTCTCAAGCCCCCAAAATGACGACACGTTTTGGAGGATTGTGGCGGCAATATGCCCTCGATTTTTTATATTGTATATTGCCAGATAGCCCGTGCGGAAAGCAACCGAATTAGAGTGCTTAACAACGAATCCATGACTCAAGTGTAGTTTTTTGGACCTCTGAGGTAGGTGAGCGCAAATATGTAAAAATCCGCTAAGCATCTTCACAGCTTGAGATCATACACACAAAGAAAGTATACGTAGAAATGAATATTCACGCTGCCGCTAGGTCGATAGCTCTCCTAGGTGCCGAGAGCTGGAGCCGTGAGCACTTCAGTGTTGCCTCATTGGCTCTATCAGCCTTATTTTATTTGGCCTTGAGGCTCCTTTTAGTACCACAGGTGTAGGGTTATACTGGGGACTTCGAAGTTGACCATAGGTCCAAGTTCAATCACAAATCAAGATTTAAGGAATTCCCACGTTATATTAGATTTTCTATGCAACCGACCTGCCTGCACTTGGCCGCTAAACCAACGCAACCGAGCTCACGCGTCGGCGCGCTGAGCCAGCCCATGGCATGGCAGCGACGCCAAAGCTTGTCAAACACACTTTAACACTGATTCTCGCCACGAACCGACACGGTACCTCTGAACTTTCTAAAGCAATTAATTGCGCACTTCACCATAAAGGCATCAAACGTGCACTGCACGTCTTTACTTTCATGGTTAACACATCTGGCAACACTGCAGATCGTTTCTAGTCGTATTGTTGCCATGTCAGACAGCTCAATCTTGCCACCTTCGAAGGCCGCTCGTCCAACAGAGGTAAAATAGCTCTAGCATTATATAGGAGTGCCAAACATTACTACCACGAACATTGGTAACACCTAGCAATTTGGGAGGTCCAAAGTCCATTTTACAGGGGCCCTTCACATTTCAGCCAGTTGCCGACTCGTTTCCCCTTGGTTAAAGCTGTTAGCGGTGGCTGTCGCTGTCGTAGAAGAGATCGCTAAGGTCGTCGCTGTTGCTGCTCAGTCCGTGTTGTCGTGCTAGTTACGGTTGCTGGTGGTGTTCTGGCTGCTGCTGTCGTTGGAGGGTTCGCTGAGGTCGTCGCTGTTGTTGCTGCCAGGTTCCGTCCGCGCGATTGGTTTTTGGAGTCTGTGTTGCCGTGCTAGTTACGGTTGCTGGTGGTGTTCTGGCTGCTGCTGTCGTTGGAGGGTTCGCTGAGGTCGTCGCTGTTGTTGCTGCCAGGTTCCGTCCGCGCGATTGGTTTTTGGAGTCCGTGTTGCCGTGCTAGTTGGTGTTGGCGTTGGTGTTGGAGTTGGTATCGCTCGTTCTGATCATACATAATATGGTGAGATTGTTTATGTATGTATGCCATCGTCGAGCTTTCTTACTCAACGGCAATTCTTTTGCAGCAGCGACGATGCCGTAGTACAACTCCATCGCGTCCTGCATAGCCCAGTTCCAGTAGCTGTCGTACTGACGGTCCTTCTTCGCGTCGAACTTGCCAGCAATGCCAGAGCCGTAGAACTCGCCGTGCTTCATCGACCACTGCAACACCGACGACTCCAGGTCATCACGCATGTCCACCTCCGTCTCGATCTTGCGGTGTCAGTCCTGCAGGTCGTCGCCCAGGTACGAGTTCAGCGCATCCACTTGGCCCACGATGATCCTCTTCAGACGCGTCTTGAAGTCGCTCGGCAGCGAGCTCGACTGCATAACCTGCTGGCCCATCGCCGGACCAGTCCTCATGCCTCCAAGCTTCGACAAGTAAGGAATGGCAACAACAGCGAACTTGGCGTAGTCGTCCACGACGCCATCCAGCCACTTCTTCGCAGTAGCGTCGTCCGTCAGACGCTGCTTCGGGTTTGCGTCAGGCCGCGAGGCAGCACACTCTCAAGACGACGGCAGGCAGCGCTCGCTCTACAAGTTCTCCTTGATGGCGAACAGACTGAAGCCACCCGGCATCT
>JAABLL010000644.1:0-12889 GCA_012295475.1 Phytophthora gonapodyides | reverse complement strand
GGTGGACGCTACCGGAGCGTCGGCTCGGCACCGACGGCGAGTCGGTCCAGTAGGCAGCCGGCAACGGGCGTTCGTGGTGAGCGACGCACGGGGAGACTACATGGTGGTTTATACAGTGGCGTTCTGGGCGCGTGTTCACCTGGGACCGCGCGAGCTACGCTACTCGGGGACTCCGTCGGCATGACGGAGGAACGCTAAGCCGGGTCGGTCTGACCAGGTTACGGCGGGATCAAGGGGCCACCGCTACCTGAGCGCGACCCCAAGATCGAGTGACAAGGGAGAGAAATAGGGCGGCTACCTGAGCGAGCCACGACGCTGTCGCCTGGACGGTTGTCAACGTGCTACCTGAGCACGTCCAACACTGTCACCCGGACGGATGTTGAAGCGCTACCCGAGCGATTCTGACACTGTCGCCCGGACGGTGGTCAGAAGGTGCTACCCGAGCACACCAGCACTGTCGCCCGGACAGTCGCTGAAGCGCTACCCGAGCGAACCCCGACATCGTCACCTGGACGGTCGCCATGATGCTGCTGAGCACCCGAGACTATCGCCTGGATGGTGCTGAGGGACACTAACAGAAGGAGGAGACTGTGGACTAACAATGCGATGATCTGTGTGAATTAAGGCGAACGACGAGGGAAGTAGGCATGGACACACAGAGCAGTTCTGAGCGGGCGGAAAGGGCTCTCCGGCAAGCCTCACCCAGCCCAAGCGGGAGAACATCGTCGAAGCGACAGAAGACGAAGACGAGAGTGCTCTTGGACACCTGAGACGGCGGCGAGCTGGAGTTGTCGACGGGCGAAGTACGCTGGGCAACCGGGAACACACCTCTAGCAGGTGACTCGGGACGAGGCGCCGAGAACGAGCAGCCTCGCAGTCAGCAAGCGGGACCTGTCGTGAGGGTGTCTGGTGCAGGAGGATCTACTGGTGAGCCGACGAGAGCGTCGACACAGGGGCAAGCGACATCGGCGCCACGGGATCACGCTCGGGGGTCCGACACCATGGAAGAGGCGGGCACGCCAGCGCGGAATGCCGAGCGGAGCCCTCCACCGGAGTCAACACCAGCGAGACAGAGAGCGCCACCACCGCCGACAGCCGCACCAACCGGAGTCACGTCTACAGCGGCACCAGCAGCTGCGGCGCCCACGCGAGACGTCATCCGGGAGTACAGACGCGAGAGGAAGATGCGCCTGCTGAACTTCAAGGGCTTGGACGGCCATACGCCGATCTCGATTTGGCTACGGGCTGTGCCAACCGAGACGCGACGTCAGGAGCTGAGCCTGGGGTGCATTGGGACAGCAACGCGGTGTACTACGAGATGGCTTCGCACCTCGTAGGAGAAGCGCTGCGCTGGTACGGCAACATCGTGGGCACCATCCTCGACGAGACGGACGACAACTTGGCGCGCTTGTTGTGGGAGCGGTACGACGAGCAGCGCTCGGATCCGGAAGTGGTGGGGAGCTTGAACGACCGGAAGCAGATGAGGGGAGAGCCGTTGGTCGAGTACGCAGCCGTGCTCAGAGCGATCGTGGCGGACAGGTGCATCGGCGAGGAGTGGCTGGTCGACGCCATCCTCAACGGAATGAGCAACCAGGACTCGGCTACGCATATGAGAGGACGAGAGCCCCAGACACTGGACGAAGCAGTCCGAACGGCTACGAGACAGGTGGGAAAGTTCGGCGAGGGGCGCCGCATTGGCCTGGAGGAAGCCATCGCCAGGCAGGATGCGAGGCGCGCAGACGACGTGCGCCTGGCACCGACCACAACAGCAGCCCTGGGCGCACAGAACAGGAAACGGGCCGCAGAAGATATGGACACCGGCATGCTCAGATCGTTGGGGCTGGGGATGCAACTCCCAGCCCAGAAACCACCGCGCTACGACGCTGAAGGACGACTGATCAGCCCAGTTGGGGCCATGGGAGGAGGTGCAGGAATGGCGTTCTCCCAGCAGGGGTATCCGATACCGCAGCGACTTGGTCAGCCAACAGGGTACATGGTACCACCGGGGTACACCCTTGTCCCCTTAGGTGCGAGCGCTAGCTCCTCAGACTCAAAAGCCGCGGCGAGTGGCGTGGCGTCGAGCAACGCACCTCAGAACACGAGACCAAGACCACCACGCTTCAACGGCGGCAGTCAACGGACGGGCAAGATCAACCAGATGGAGGCAGGTCAGGACGGCAACGCGCCGCTAGGGACCAGAAACAGCGGCCGCCAGTACGGTGGGCAGCCGCAGCAGCCGTTGCGGACCAGAGAGGAGAGGCTCGCGAATTTTCGGCGTTACGTGGGGAGGCAGAACCAAGCCGACCCCGCGCTACGACGTCAGGACGCGAGGAAGTGTTACTACTGCGGAAACACCGGGCACTTCGCGAGGGAGTGCCGGTTGAAGCAGGAGGACCTCTCGGTGGACGGAGATCAGGCTAGCGGTAACTCGGGCGGAGATCAGCCGCCGGGAAATGGCCCGCGAACGTAGGGGCCCCGGCCGTACGTTTCGCACGTGCAGCACGGTGAAGAAGGAAGGCAAGGGGAAAGAATGGTAGAGCACAACGGCGGGTCACGGAGCCTAGTGCACAGCCCTCCCGCGGAGCAGAAGCAAGCAGGGCGAAGAACCAGACGTTGAAGCGCGAACTACCAGTGGACGAGGCGGCCAGACGGAGGCCGCAGTTGGAAGATCAGAACGGCGCCAAGACTGGGGATGGCGCAGGGGCGGCTAGTGACGCACCGACCCAAGCGGAAACGCGGCAGGATGAGACGAAGGTGTCGGCGACTGGGGATGGCGCGAGTAACGGGCGTGGGAACGCAGCTGGTCTCGCCGCCGTGCGCACGACCGCAGAAGAGAAAAGAGCCGACGCTGACAAGAAGGAGACCCAAGGCACGGCGCAGGAGCCTGCTAGCGAGCAGGACGCGGTGAGGAAGCGAGGACTCGCAGTGTTCACCGGCTCCCCGCCACGCAGACAACGAGAGACGACGCAGGTGATGAGGGTCGAAGGACCACGGGCGACTCCGAGTGATGAGAGCGGCAACCCGGCCTCGCTGCTGCAAGCGATCGGCGCAGAAGAAGCGAAGGGCGACACGGGCCACGCTAAGGTGCTGCGGGAACACGTGATGGGCAGCGAGACCCAGGAGCTGGAAGAGCAAGAGAAGAAACGCTGGTCAGCGCGAGCGGCCAAGCGTAGGGAGCGAGCGCAACGCAGACGATCTCGACGCGAGGAAAGGAGGAGCCAGACGGGTCCATGCGGCATCACTGTGGAGGACGTCCAACACGTGACGTCAGCGCGAGACGTGGAGCCTGGCGATGAGGTAGACGACAACGACATGTTACCCGGGGTGATAGCCGAGCAGAACTTCGACATGCCCGAGCCGGGCGACCAGTTCGTGGAGGCCCTGATGTGGAGCGTGCACGCCCACGCCGCTGCCAGGGAAGTGAAGACGCGCCGGGACACGTTGGTGGACGGCTTCGCGAACTTGGCGGTGTCCGAAGCCCGCAGGATGGAGTCCCTTGCAACAGGAAATGTGGCTGGCAAAAACGACACTCGGCAGGGCGTAGCACTGCAGTTGCTGGCGGCCGCGGCCGGCTTGAAGGTCATCGGTGCCGATGACTGGAGGAACGATGAGGACACGCCGGTGCAGCTCTCGCGAGCACGGCGGCGGTACCAGAAAAAGGTGCTGAAGGGACGGGCGAAAGCCATGAAGCAGTGGAGGCACCGCGCGTTGTCGGAGCAGTACCCGGGGGGCACGTACATGGCTATGGAGGACATGCATCGTCACGGGGTAATGAATACAAGGCGGCTGACCGAGGAAGAGGTGGAAGCGGTGGCACATGTCCTGCCCTACGCGACGGCCACACTAAGGAAGGGTGCGCGGCAGCGGCGCATGCAACGGTGCTACGAATATCACAGCGGCAGTATCTACGAGCCGCCATTCGTGAAGACACTGAACGACTTCCCACGGCCAGTGCGTGTGGCGAAGCTGAGGGCTGCGCGGGCTCAGGCGGTCGACCTGCTGCCCACCGCGACCATGGAAATCAAAGGCGAGAGGAAGCCGGTGAAGATCGACACGGGAGCGCAGTACAGTGTGGCCGGGAACTGCTGGGCACCGTACGGAGTCAAGTTGGATGTGCAAGCCCCAGTGGACTTCATGGAAGGGTTCAGTGGAGCGGCAGTGAAGGTCCTGGGCGTGTGGCGGTTCGTCTTTCGGACACAGTATCAGCAGCTAATGAAGGTGGACGCACTACTCGTGGAGAACGCGACGACGGACTTCCTGCTGGGTGAGGACTGGATGTACTCGCACGGGGTGAAGATTGACTTCACCTCCAGCGAGATGAAGTGGTACGCGGACGACGTGAAGGTGGTAGTTCCCTTCACCGGCATCGGCACTCGGCCACAGCAGCAAGGAGGCGTGGCCAAGGTTCGGTTGATCAGACCGACCAAGGTCGTCACGCAGACGTTGCACAGCGTGAGGGTGGCGGTGGAGGCACGCGACGGCTCGCTGGGGATGTTCATGCCGAAACCCAGGCCCGCGAGGCACTTGCTGTTGGCCCCAACGCTGGCAACGGTGCGCGATGGCAGCATTAGAGTCCCGGTACTGAGTCTGGCGGGGAGGACCACGATGCTGCCGAGCCTTGAGACGCTGGGTACATGGGTACCAGGCAACGAGGAGACGGAGATCATCAAGATGACGGGCGAGTTAGACAGGGAGAAGGTGAAGGGCTGGCTGGCAGACATCTTGGGGGCCCATGCCGAGCCCCTGAGCAACGAGAAAGACCTGGAGTTGGGCGATATGGACCGCGAGGACAAAGACCTGATGCTCAACCTGCTGCGACGATACCCGGCCCTGCTGGAGCCACGAGAGGGGTGTCCACCAGCGACGACGCTCGACATCGAGCACGAGATCCACACGGGCAACGAAGCCCCGATCAAGGTGAGGGCTAGGCGGCACGCCCACCAAGAGCACGAGGGCATCGACAAGTCTCTGGACGAGATGCTGGCTGGGGGCGTCGTGGAGGAAGGACAAGGAGCGTGGGGTTTCCCTGTCGTCCTGTCGTGGGGTCGTGGGGTCAAGAAGAAGGATGGGTCAGTGCGGTTTTGCATAGACTACAGGATGCTGAACGACGTCACCAAGAAGGACATCTATCCGTTACCCCGGATAGACGAAACGTCGGAGAGCATGCACGGATCGAGGCGCTTCTCCAGCTTGGACATGCACGCGGGATACTGGCAGGTGCCCATGGCGGCCAAGGACAGGGATAAGACAGCGTTCGTCACGCGGCGAGGGCTCTTCCGGTTCGTGCGGATGCCGGTCGGCTTGGCGAATGCCCCTAGGACGTTTCAGAGGATGATGGACGCCATTCGGCGGGGATTGACCTGGCAGTGTTGCCTTGTCTACCTGGACGATGTCATCATCTTCACTAAGGGGAACGTGACTCGGCACGTCGTGGAGCTGGCTGCGGTGCTAGAAAGGTTGTCGAAGGCGGGCCTATCGTTAAAAGCGTCGAAATGCAGCTTCGGGACTACTAGACTAGAGTACCTGGGGCACGCGTTGGACGGGGAAGGCATCAGGCCTATGGAGCCTGGTCACGAGCGTCAAGGACTTCCCCACCCCGGAGGACGAGAAGGCGGTGAAGCGGTTCGTTCATCTAGCTGGGTTCTATCGGCGATTCATCGCCAACTTTGGCTCAAAGGCGGCGCCATTGACGACGCTGTTGAGAAAGGCAGTCCCGTGGGAATGGGGAGACAAACAGCAGCAGGCGTTTGAGGGGCTGAAGAAGGAGTTGACGGAGCGCCCGCTCCTGGCGTACCCGGACTTCAGCAAGCCCTTCAAAGTAGTCACGGATGCTTCGGTGGTGGGGCTGGGCGCAGCGCTCATGCAAGACCAAGGGAAGGGAGACCAGCCCATCGCTTATGCCTCCAAGGTCAACTCGCCGACAGTCGCCAAGTACAGTATCACCGACCTAGAATGCTCTGCGGTGGTGTGGGCCATCAAACTCGTCCAGCCGTACCTCTATGGGCGGAGATTCGAGCTGGTCACGGACCACAACGCGCTCAGCTGGCTGATGAAGAGCAAAGACCTGACGGGGAGGCTGCATCGGTGAGCCCTCCAACTTCAGGAGTACGATTTCAACGTGACGTACCGGCCGGGGTCCACTATTGTCGTGGCGGACGCTTTGTCGCGCGCGCCAGTACGTCAAGTCGCTCCAGGACACACATCCGACGAAGGAGAGACAGCAACAGCAGCGGAGGGCCAGTTGACGGAGGAGGAGATACAACAGGAGCAGCGGCAAGACAAGAAGGTGAAAAAGCTGTTAGAGGTCAAGTGGCACGGGGCAGTGGAAATCGTGAGGGACGACGGCCTGGTGTACGCACTAACGGACGAAGGGGGACGACGTGTGGTGCTGTCCGTCGCCCTGAGGCACAAGGTGTTGAAGGAGGCGCACGACTCCATCTTTGCGTGTCACCTGAGAGTGCCACAGACGTACGCCTGGTTCGCAGCAGTTTACTGGTGGCCCGGCATGAAGGGCACAGTGCGGCAATGGGTGCAGAGTTGTCGGGACTGCGGAACCAGGAAGGCGAGGGCCAAGGAAATCATCCCGCCCTTGCGCAGCTTGGGGTTGGGATTCGTAGGGGACCGCTGGGCCCTTGACGTGGCCGGGCCCCTCCCCGTGACAGCTCGCGCCAATCGTTATGTCATTGCAGCTGTGGAATACGCTACACGCTACGCGGTGGCGGTTGCAGTGCCGACGCACACGGCAAATGATGTGGCCAGGTTCATTATGGAGCGAGTGATCCTGGTGCATGGGCCACTACGGGAGCTCGTAATGGATGGAGCGCCGGAAGTGAATGACAGGGTGATCGAGGAGCTAGTGTCCATGCTGCAGGCTAGCCAAGTCACGCCGGTACTGTATCGGCCGGCTCTTCTGGGACTTGTGGAGAGGTTTCATCGCTCCTGGAAGGACATGGTGAGCATGTACGTGGCCGAGAACCAGGAAGACTGGGACGACTGGGTTCCCTGCACGCAGTACGCGTACAACGTAGCTCGGCACTCGACCACGGGGTACTCGCCGAACGAGTTGCTGATGGGCAGGCGCCTCCGTGCGCCGAACGACCTGCTACGGGCGAGTGGAGTCACGCAGACGGAACCTGGGCGGAGTACCACAGGAATTTGGTTAAGAACATGGCCACGACCACCGAGATCGCACAGCGAGCGGCCTCGAGAGATCAGGACAGGTGGGCACGGTACTACAACCACAGGGTCAGGAGGAACGCGCGCTTCAACATCGGGGACTTGGTGTGGGTCTTACGGCCGCCGAGAGGCCGGGGCATCACGAAGCTGGCGCATCAGTGAGTCGGTCCCGCGCGAATCGAGGAAGAAGCAGGCTTCGACAACCTACGCGTAACACGGTTGGACACGGGCGACGCGATGTTAGTGCACTGCAGCTTCTTGACGTCATATCACTGCCCCGAGAATCACCTGGAAGAGATTGCACGACTGGTGACGGAGGAATACGATGGAGACGAGCAAGAGCCGGACGTGTGGCAGTACCAGACAGCAGAAGCAGAAATGAGAGACGAGAGCGACAACAGGACGGCGACCGAGGCAGGCAGTACCAGCTGGGGTAGCGGATCAGAACCTCAAGCTGCCGCGCCGCTCAGCGGCCGAGGACCAGCGGTTGGTGAAGCGATAGCCACTGAACGACTCGAAGGCGGGAGCTCCTGGGCGCGCCGGGGAAAGCAGCACGTTCGACGGGTGATCAGAGTGCGAGAGGAGACTACGAGATCAGACCAACAGGCAGCAGGGATCAGCGAGGGCAGAACCGAGCAGCAGGAGCGTGATGCAGCAGAAACCGAGCCGACGGACAGCTACAGCACAGCAGCAGCCCCGATCCAAGGAGAACAAACATAATTAGCGACCGGAGTGGATGGGAATAGCAGCGAGGCAATGCAGGTGACGACTGACGACCGGACAAGGACATCGGAGACAGGACCGACGAGCGAAGAACGACCAAGGAAGCGACGCCGTATAGACGATGAAGCAGCCAAGCGGGGGAAGGACCTCACCACACAGCAGCGGCAAGAGGAAACCCACCGGGTTGAGCGGGAAGCACGAGCGGCGCGAAGGAGTGCTCGTCGGGACCAGCAGGGCTCCACAGCGACGCGGGCCGATGGTACAGCTGCTGCTGAAGGGCTTCACGACGGTGACGTTTCCAGAGCCACGACAGCAGGGCAGGAACGCGGACCGACAGGCAGCAACAGAGCGACAGCCGAGGACGACGGAGATCACGGACCAGTGCAGGTGCTGCGAGGACGTGGCAGACCCAAGCGGCAAACAACCACAGGAAGCTTCGCCAACATCGAAGTGTACGGCGCAATCAAGGAGCGGGGGAGGAGACGATGACGGAACCGGGCGGGGCACTACGAGCTCCAGTACGAGGTAGCGTACCAGACGGCAGCAGACGCGCCAGTGCAGAGAAAGTGGCTGGGCATCAAGGAATACGAGGCGTTGCTGGACCAAGGCGAGCTCGAGGACGAGCTCGGTGGGGATGGCGAGTAAGCGGTGGTGGCATCACGAGGGCTCTACGCCCTCTACCTTGCTGGTGGACCTGACACAAGATGACGAAGAGGACAAGGGCTACTGACTGGCGGCAGGACGAAGTGAGCTCCGGGGGACGCTGTCGGCAACAGGCAACCAGATCAAGGAAGGCGACAGAAACAATGGGGCGACACCGAGGAGGCGGCACCCAGAAGGAGCAACGGAGGCGAGATCTTTGACCAAGGGGCGCAGTAGGGCAGATAGCGGAGAGTAGATAGGGGTGAGCAGCGCAGGCGAGCGCCTGGCGCCGCTCAGTTACCTTTTGGCCAAGTACCGACCAAATAGAGTGACATTGAGCTGAGCGACCAACTTACCGACAAGGTGAGCACCATGAGCAAGGGGAACAAACGAGCATGGGGTGGTCAGGGGAAAGGTGGTGGCCGTCCGTCACCGGCGTCGCGAGTGGCCACCTGGGTCCTCGTGGCGTGACCTGAGTCCCCTATCATCGCCGAGGTGGACGCTACCGGAGCGTCGGCTCGGCACCGACGGCGAGTCGGTCCAGTAGGCAGCCGGCAACGGGCGTTCGTGGTGAGCGACGCACGGGGAGACTACAAAAGCATGTTCGTTATGGATCCCCGAACCGTGTATTAGATTAGAACTTTGCCCTACTATTTCATTGAATTGGGCAAGCAACTCGCGTTGGTTGCCTGGATATCGTTTGGCAAACGAATCCTTGGGCATTTGTAGATGTTGCGGCTGAAACAATAAACATTTCCTTCGAACTGAAACAATAAACATTAGTTTGGAAGTACTGATATGCTCACTCGCGCAGTCCACGTCGCGGAGAAGGCGCTAGTGCGATAGTTGTGCACGCGCAGCAGATAGGAGGATCATCACGAATAAGCTGCTCCATCGAACACAGAATGGAATTAACTCAAGCAGATCGGTCAATATATTGGATCGCTGTAGAGTGGTGAAATTAATTCTCCAGACGCACATGAACACTTGATCCACGTAGGCATATATCTTGGAATGCAGAATGATTTTTGTTACGTGGCCGACCGCAAAATGGCCAACTCGAGCGCGCTGATAGTGGACCGGCACGAGTTATCACGTAGCCACACCAAAGTGCGGAAATATGTCGATGCGTCGGCACGACAGGAAGCAGAAGAACGAGTGCCAGCAATGATAAATGTCAATTGAAGAATTTGGACTTTGCGAGGACTGAAGCGGCCAAGTTCGTGATGGATTGCTTGGGAACGGAAATCACTCCCGGCATAATTAGCTCATTCTGATCGTCACGCACACCAGGCAACTGCTCTGCCTGCAACATCCATTAGCCTCGACGCTCTGCGTTCAAATTTATGCAAACTCTTCATCACTCGAACAATAAGAAGATCGTGTTCCCAGTGTAATTATCAGTGCTTGAGATGGCACCAGATCATTTTGGTTTTGGTAATCGGTCTTTCATTAATTAAGGAGACGCCAGCAGAGAGAACCCACCCACCCGGCCATACGTCGCCCATAGCAAATCTGCTAGACTCACTGCAAGCCATGACGTGCGCATCCAGCCCGTAGTAGTCGCTCTTGCCGCTCTCACCGTTGTAGCCGTACTAGTCGCTCTCGCCGATGCAGTCGCTCGCCGCTCTCACCGTTGCAGCTTCCTTGCTTTTTTCGCTTTTCACCAAAGTTTACGAAGATCAGGCCAACTGAAAGAGCTGTGTTTCAGAGATCTGGTAGAAGAAGGTTATTTTTTTCTGTTACGGACATGGAGCAGGTACCCCCTATCTAAGAGGACACCGCGCGTTGGACGCTGCAAGTAGTTTTTTTTGCCAAGGTGCGGTTAACCCCCCTGTTACCGACGTCGTAAGTTACGACGTAGCCCTGATTTTAAGTCGTAAGTTACGACTTAATATTTTTCTCAAACAGCAGTTGGCTTGGAAACGGCGACCCGATACTGAAATCAAGTCTATTTTGGGGTCAAAAAGATATAAGGCGGGAGAGGTTTTTGCTGCACACACAAAGAACGTGCAACGGGAAGGGTAGAGCACGGGATTTCCACTGTCAACAACTGATTTGTGACACGAGAGAACTTGGAGAATTCTCGGCCATTCGAGATTTAGCCGCGTCAAACACAAGTCAGATGCCGGTCCGAACAAGCAGCCGCACCAAGGCAGCGGCGAAAGCGCAAGCGACGGCGTCCGCGTCGACGCTGGATCCGCGTCTCGTGGACTTCGCTCACCTGTGGCGACAGCTCAAGGCCGCAGGGTGGAAATCGAAGCGACCCACCGGACTGTCCACTTGGAGCTAGTTGATGAGTCTACTTTTGCTGCATAAAATTTACGTTTTCACCGTACCAACTACGGTATGCACGGTAGTTGTTCCATTTATAGCATGCCAGTCTTCCTATCCTTTGTTGACTCTATGTCTGGTATTCGCTTGATTCTTACACATACGTTTTTTGTTCACGCTCATGAAGTCGTAAGAGCATCTCCAACGCGGGTCTCAAATTGCGGTTGAGACCGCAATTTGCGATAAATTACGGCCTGCCTCCTTGCAACGCAGGCCCTATTTTGCGTCAACCCCAAATAAATTCTCGCTGCCGACCTCAAATCTCAGCAATTTGAGGTCGCCCTTTGCTGTTCAGACCGCATCCATCTGTCCGAACTATTGTGTCTCATAATCATTCATGCCCACTTTGAAAAGGTCACTTTAGACCGGACAGCACTTGAAGTTGCAACACAACAAAAGCTGGTTGAGGTTTGAGGTCTGAGTGTTTGCGCTGGAAAAGCGAGGGACCAAACCTTTTTCGCAACCGCAGTTTTTCAATATATGTTGCGGTTTGCTGCTCAATTGAGACCTCCGCGTTGGAGATGCTCTAAGTGACAGTTTTCGGGGCGTTTGACCAGCTCCAATGTCGTAAGATATACGACTTAGCCAGCAGAAACCTCTGTCAACTAATACCCCCCATCCCGTTTGATAGGCGGGTGGAAGATACAGCACCATACAAACGCACAGGTAAAAGCTAAGCCGTAAGTTACGACGTAAAATTAGTGGTTCACGGGCTCATTTTCCGGTAACAGGGGGTGTTTGAAATATTAAGCTGGTCCTGGTAGTGCTTCGTTTTGAAGCATGAACAGCCCAACCGGGATTAATTCGAGGACTGCCATGTGTGGCACACACGAAGCCAATGTATACTTTAATCAAGTGAAACGTTTTAATAATTTCAGAAATCGCATGGATTCTCAAAAGTCACGGAAAGGTAGAGGGTTTTTCGGTGGGGTCGCCAACGTTTTGGGTAGGATATCGGTTTACAGAGTTTACAGGAACGCGCTAAGTACGACGGCCGAAGGCCGTCGTTGACACTTCGGATAGGTTGAGTGCGGCATTTGAGCCCTTCACTCTTTGGAATGAGTATGGTTTCACGAGCCTTTGCGGCTAACTGTTGGATCACTTAAATGTTCATGCAAGCTTTGGTATGAATAGAGCACTCAACAAGAAAGCCTAAGGCTTAGCGATGGTGCCTGTACTTTTAAGTAGAACGATCGCTAGGCGGCTAACGTACCGTGGTAAGAGCCCAGTAGAAGGCTCGCAGATAAAGCACTCCGGTTGAGCCGTGCTCCATGTGGACACAACGTCGATGTACAGGTGAGGCTAGAAGCAGCGGTGTAGTGGTAGTATGGTGGTGAGTCCAGCCTAATCGGCACCGCAGCAGCAGAATTTTTACCCTGAGTAAGGGGGGGGGGGGTGCTGCTGCGGGGACCGAAAAAGCCGAACTGAGAGGATGGAAGCTGGTTCTCCATGTGGTCCTATTCTTTCTTAGTCTCTGAGAACTACCCGCAGTGTAGATCGCCGGATTTTCCTCGGCTGGAAACTTCTTCCTCCTGACAGACCTAGACTAGCGTAGTCTAGTTTTGTCAGAAAGAAAGAAAATATTTATTCGAAATTGGCGATCGATATTTACCAGAAACATGAACTGGTCGGGGCAAGCGTGGCGGGCTGCATGTCCCACACGGCGCAATTTTTGGAACCAGCTGAGCACACGTCCAGGATGCACGGCGTACACGTTGAATATTCTCTCGTTTTCTGCCGGCGCTACCAGCCCACTCCTCTAGTAAATTGTGGCAGTTGAGGATCGGTTCTGCTAAAACTCACTACTTTTCTGGTCCGTACCAACGTCTAGCATCTACAGTAGTCGTTGTCTTCATTCTTGGACTCCGCCGCAAACGTCGATTTCTTTCGTCGTTTTGTGGACCTTGACGGCGGTGTCACCGTCGAGACAGGGGCTTTGGAATGAGACAGGATTCAGGCAGTGTAGAGCGATCTAGAGCCTCTCTAACTAGGCTTTTGTATAGAGAACGTAATT
>JAABLL010000643.1:0-11348 GCA_012295475.1 Phytophthora gonapodyides | reverse complement strand
CATGTCATCAAATGACAACGTCTTCGCTTCCAACGCGACTCTCTTTGCGGACGGAGTGTCGTCGGGGGATGTTATCCAGGGAAACCTGGGTGACTGCTGGTTTTTGAGTAAGTCTGGCAAAACCCACTTTCATCGTACGAACTTGGAAATGACAGAAGACGTTTGTGGCTTTCAGGCGCATTGAGTGTAGTTGCAACGAGATCGGATCTACTTGAGCAAACCTTTTGGCGAAGAGACCAGCACAAGTCGAAAGGGCTGTTCGTGTGCAAGTTCATGAAGGTTCGTCTGGGAGATATTCTTTTTGGATTGCTGCTCAACTCACGCAAACGCTTGCTTTTTTCCAGAATTTCGTGTGGAACTACGTTCTTATCGACGATCGCCTGCCAGTCTTTGGGTTTACTGACAAGAAGGCGGGGAAACCATACTTCGCGCGCTGTCGCAACCCAAACGAACTCTGGTAATGTTGGCTCAGCGTATGAACTTCCCTGAGAAGCTAATTATTTACTTGACATGACAGGGTTTCGCTCCTGGAGAAAGCTTATGCTAAGCTACACGGAAGTTACGAGGCGCTGATCGGCGGCTTCGTTGACTGCGCTCTGAATGACTTGACTGGAATGTGCTCGGAGCAGGTGATATTGAAAGAGGGGTTTCCTGGGTTTGGCGAAAACCCGTACGCACCGTCGAAGCCACAGCAAAAGCATGGCGACCCATTCTGGGAGAAAATATCGCGATACAAGCAGTCCGGGACTCTAATGGGGTGCTCAATCCAGCCGCCAGTGACATCATCCAAGGACGTCGCCGTTGAGTCAAGCGCAGGAAATGGTTTGTATTTCAAGCACGCGTACGCTCTAGTGGACGCGTCGGAGATCAAAACTGCCAAGGGTGAGTCGGTTCGGTTGGTGAAACTACGAAACCCGTGGGGAATGGGAGAGTGGGTAAGTGCTGGTATGTTGGCAAGCTTCATGCATCATTGAAACTAATGAAATACTTCTTACAGACAGGTCCATGGTCGGACTCCAGTGAAGAGCGTGCAGGAAATGAGGACGCTATCGAGAATTTCTTCAGGATCATGAAGCGCAAAGTTGGCGCTAATGCAGACAAGCGGTTGTTTATGACGTTGAATCAGGGGATGGTCGGTGCAGACGAGATCTCCCAGGAGGAGGTGATTGAGATCAACGCCAATGATGGAACCTTCTTCATGTCATTCGACGCCTGGATGCAATCGTTCACGCACTTCTTCGCTGGGATTGGTAAGTCTGCCTGCTCCTTAGTGAAAGTTAACCTCAATTTCTAACCAGTCCTTGTTAACAGACTTTCCTGATTCCTGGCACGGACGACGTTCTGAGAGCTGCTGGAACGAAGCAAATTGCGGCGGGAACACGACAAAGACGACGTGGATAAACAATCCCCACTTTGAGCTGGTGCTTGAGCAGCGTGCCCGGATTTTCGCTTCTCTCAGTCAGGAAGATCCTCGCGGCAGCGAAAATCTCAAGATTGTTCCAGTTGGATTTCACATCTGCTCACTCAGTCCTGTTGGAAATGAGCCCAACAAGTTCGAGACCCGAGAACCTGCGAAGAAGCTGGATGCTTACTATCGATTGTACAAGCCAGCAGATCGCGAAAGCTTCCAGACAGGCAAACGACCAGAACACCTTCCTCCAGCGATTATACCCGGATCGGTGATCCCTGGCATTGACGACGATGGGGTTCCGCAAGCAGCCTACACGTTTAAGCAAGCGGTATCGGTAAGTCATGACGTTTTTGTCTCCCCCATTACACTCGATACTCAGTTTTGGTGAATTGTACTGTATTCAGGTTGACGCTACGATGGAACCAGGACGATATTGTATTATCCCAAGCATGTATATGAGAACGGTGAGTGCTCATTTTGTTTTGAAGCTTCGAGCTTTAAGCAGTCAATCTAATGGTTTTGTGCGTAGGATAAAGCTACCGGCAACACCAATGTTGGCAGCTTTTGGGTCTCAGTATATTCTGACAAGCCAACATTCCGGTTGGAAGGAGGTGAAAAAATTGTCGAGGAAGAAGAAGGGGATGAGGAAAATCATAATAACGCGGAGCAGTCTCGCAGAACTTCGAGCATCAGTGTTGTCCCGATTGACAGGGGGCTATCAATTGCTAGCTCAAGCAAAAAGTCGGATGCAATTGTGGCACCAGGGAGTACAGTTACAGCTGAAAAGCGACGCAAGTACGAGAACGACAAAGAGGAATTATTGAGGCAAGCGAAACGCTACGGAATTGGACTCCGAGAACTGAGGGCGGAGTTCGGAAAAACACCGAAGATCCAAAAAGCAGATTGCAGACACAAACTTCAAAGGCTGGGCTTTAGTGTAGCGAGCTGGGATGACGACAAGATCGGATTACTCTTCGGAGGACTAGACGAAAGCCCTGTGGGTGGGTTTATCCACACTGACAAAATTTTGAAGTTGTTTGCACCGGACATTCAAGAGGAGAAGATGGCGTGTGAACTCCCTGACATGGAAGAAGATGGAGACACACTGGGTAGCATACACAGAGAAGGCATTCTCGAGATTGTGCTGCACGGAGCCAGTGGCCTTGCTGTCGGTGAAAAACCACAATCTCTTGTTCAGCGAAAAGTTCGCATCAAGGCTCCTACATTCTCCGCCTCACAAACCGCGCTTCGTCGCCGTATCGCGTACGAAATCCTGGAGCGTGACCCGTCGATGGCTTGGCATCTTCGCCACTTTGCACGGAAGTCGGAGCTGTTGGTAAAAACTCGCTACGCTTCACTGAACCAGAGCCACGACGCCTTGGCAAGAACGAGTCAAAATCCCGTGACGGTGTTCTATGAGGAGCTTGAGAAAGAATACGCTGCCCGGATGTTATCTCGGATCAATACCCAGGACGACATTGAGTTGGCTACCCCAATAAGTCGAACACCCGTGTATTCCAAGCGAGATGGAATGTCGCCATTCTTCCCTGCTTTGTCGCCAAAAAGTACTCCAGGATGGACAATCACTTCTCCGTCCTCAAATGCTCTGGAGCTGCACAAGAGCAACCGTATCCGAGACCTCGAAGCCAAGCGATCTGCGAAACTGGCGGCGCTGCTTCAACACAAACAACAGGCTCTTGGGGATGCGGAAAAGACGGCTTTACTGCCTAGGTTAATTGGAGGGAGGAAGAGTGGTTCGAGTCACGTCAACTGCATCGATTGTGGCGCTCGTGTTCTTGTTGGTGGTCGAGCAGCCCGCCAGTTAGCAACACAAGAAGACGCAAACAGCTATCCCTGTAGTGGAGCGCGGTGCGTCAATGTGCTGTGCGCTTCTTGCTACTCTCTGCTTCCTGCCAAAAGCAAGCTGTGTGAAGCGTGCTTTCAGCACGAAATTTCCCCCGACGAGACACTTGGAGAGCAGCTACGAGTGGTGTTGATTGAGAAGATTGGTGCCTCTGATCAACAGCGTTCGCACTTAGAAGAAGTGTTTCTTTCGTTTGATACCGATGGCTCCGGGTCGTTGAGCCCCCAGGAGTTTGAAAAGATGCTGCAGTTATTGAACATCCAGCCGGCACTAACTCAGGGACAGAAAGCATTTCTTGTTGACCAGTTTGATGCGAATGCAGACGGTGAAATTAGCTTGACCGAGTTTAAACATTGGATATTGCGAGATCGGGTGTGGGAAGAATCTGCAGCGCCGTCTACGGGCCGTGACATCAAGTCTAGCTCTGCTGCTGAGGTATTTGACAGTGTCATTGCTCCGGTGTGCAATGAAATCATTGACCTGGCCTACGACGCCTATGCCTTCAGCACAACAATTGAAACTTGGTCAAGGTCCTCAAGTACCTCAACAGAAAGCCAAATGAACTCGTCTCTCAGTGAAGAGACTGGAACGGTTGTTTTTCAGCGAGTTATCAGTCTCGCTGTGGCCTCTGGCGTCGGATTAAACGCAGCGGAGCAGGTTTTTGAACAGGTCGACGGCGACGGAAGTGGAAATATCGACCAGTTGGAGTTTATCGACTTGCTTTCCGCACTAGGGATTCACCTCAATTCTGATGATGCGGTACTTCTCATGAACCGCTTGGGTGCAGTGCCCACCCCAAACGGAAGACTTACAGTTGAACGGGCTGCATTCATGACTTACGTCGAGCGGATGAGCACTAAAGCTTCGGAACAAGTAGGTGGTGGGAGGACCGCCAGCCTCCGCGATATTTTGATTACTTTGGACGAACTTGCTAGCACTAGTGCTGGCTCTCGCGAACTCATGCAACATGAACTTCAACAACTACATGGCAATGTGAGCGAGAAAGAGCTCATTACGATCGGTACGACACTAGACGACAAAGCAGCGTTAACTCTGAGTATGGGCGATTTGAAGTCGCTGGCCATGAAGTTAGCGTTTGAATACGAGTCGCTACAGCCCAGCGCAATCTCATCGTCTGGCAGTGAGAGCGCCGAGCAACTGATCTCGTTGAAGTCTAGTGGGGATCTACTGTTGAGAATGTTACTGGTGGAATCAAACCCCCTGATGAAGCACGTGAAAGACTTCAATATTGATTTGGTTTGTGACCAGCTCGCAACCCATTTACAAACTTGCAGTGGGACAAATAGCACAAAAAGCATTTGGCGGAGCGTCTTCGGGGTTGTCACTGCGGATTCCGTTCATCTAAGCGACTTCATCGCTCGCGTCTTGAAGACTGGATTTCTAATCACTGCTGATAAGGGGACAACATCGTCTGGAGATGGAGTGAACGATCGGCTTCTGACGCAGTTGATGTTATCCCTAGCAGTTGACGCTGTACGAAAGGATTGCCAAGTTCAACCAGCAAACCCACTATCGATTTATCCGGACGTTAGCTTCAATCTCTTTCGTTTGATCATGCGGATCCAGAAGTTAAAGGAGATCGAGATCAAGTTTGACCATGCGCTTGCGCATTTCTTGCAACTTTGCCAAGGAGAACAACAGCATTTGGTGACGGTAGCACTAGACTCGAGCCGAAATCTTGTCGTTCGAGCCCAAGATCCGATTTTCAAGTTTTGTGCTGACTTGGTGCTTCGTGAGGATGAATATGACTACCAGAATCTGATCTCCCAGCTCTGTTCGAGCATCTTAGAACGCCAGCTACAAGAAAAGCATGACGTGTCCCGAGAGCTGACCTTCATGAAGTCCCCACACGGCCTCATCACGGGTGATTTCTACCCAGACCTGAATAATGCAATGCTAGACATTTTAGGGCGACTTCGTGTCGACTTTCGACGTCAGAGTGCGACTGCAGTACCAAGTAGCACTCGACTCAATGGACTCAGCTTATCGATGGTCGAAAGCGAGTTGTTCGTGTCCACACTGCGAAACTTGTTTTCGCAGGTGGAGCTACCGTTCTTCTGGTCGATATCAGTTCGCAGCTTGGTGCTGTCTGTTGACAGCGAGTTTCTCGACCAACAAGGCACGCCGAGTTTCCAGCAACTTGTAGCCGATACGCTTTCGATGCATGGATCGCGTTTACCTTCCCCGCTACGAGCTTTAGCCACCTTCGTTGCGCACACAGCATCGTCATTGGTGGTTCGCTACGAAGTTGTCGGCAAACACAGCGACGTTGAAACAACTTGGCAAGAATTTCAAGATTTTATAGCTGGCCACCAAAACACATATGCCGTCTTGGAACTGCATCCACAAGGATCGCTGTTTAGTACGGCAGTTGCCCGAGCTAGCGGGTCTGGAGCAGTGCACTGGAACTTCAAAACCAAGGTTTCTATTGAAGAGCCCAAAGTGTGCGATCTTCGGATCGACCGTCCGGTAGTTTTCACTGACACAGTCAAGATCTCAAGCATTCCAGGAAGTACTCCAATGTCCGAGAACGTTAACTTCGTGGTGGGGGATACCGACGGCAACCCAGGCCATTTTGTGGTTGTGAGCGTTCGCAGAGCTGTCCCATCCGGCCCTGATTCTCCGAGCCCAAGGCTCTACTGCACCGCGTACGACCCACTGACCTCTTGCGATTATGCTGTTGAAGGTTATCCTTCGGACTGGTCTGTCGACTTCTTTGACGCTACTACCAACCCAGGATTTGAATCTCAGTGGCAAAAGATGCTGGAAACAATGCGGCTTGGTCCTACCATCACGCCGAAACTCTCGATTTCCGTGTTCAACAAGCAGCCAAAGACGGACAAACTGGTCGGAGAATGTGAAGTCTCGATCGGGTCAGCGATCATACAGGAAGGCCACATTTTTGAAGAACGTGTTGCACTTGGTTCCCCGACGTCACTGCCACAGTCTCTCACTGCTGGTGTGGCAACTTTAACATTCCGCTTTGACGTAAAGGCAGCACCAGAAGTGCCTGGCGGTGTAGCCGCAAACGACAGGAGGAGGAGCTTGCAGCACGCGACGGGGACTCCGGTACCGATCAAGCTTGGTGCGCAGTACTTGGCCGGCGAAATCGTAACCCCACGGCTAGAACCTGTCGAGGACAACAACGATGACAAGTTGAAACAGTTGCAAGCCTCAATAGTTGCGATTCAGCAAGCAAAGCTAGAGGCTCAAGAGCAGGCTCGGCAGCTCAAAGCTCAAGTTCAGCACTTGTCCTATGCATCGAACAAAACGTCGGAAGATACAGCTGAAAGGTGGAAGCGAAGACTGGAGCAAGCCAGACAGGATCAATTCACTGCAGAAGAAGAACATGCAACAAGGTACACCACGAGGGTTACGCTATTGTCAGATTTGTCGATTGGGCTAATAGTTTCTTGATGGTGGTGCAATTCAGACTGGCAGCTCTCCAAAACGAGATTCGTCAACTGTCAGAAGAAAACGAGAAGCAGAAGAATGCTCCGCGTGAGGTCTCCAACCTAAAAGATTGTAGACTATCGCCTGCAGCTTCTGCACATGACATCCTCTCAGCCATGAGGGGAATTCTGACAAGCCGATGCCCAGAGAGACCTTACATGGGCTTGAAGAAGGCCCTGGCTGCAGAAGCAGAAGTCCCCGGGAAGGTAACAAAACGTCTATATCTCATCTGCTCGGTGTATTAGACTCACGTAAATCGGTTCTGAATGCCAGATAACATTCGCTGTACTCAACGACGTACTTGGAGATTTTGGACTCGCTCTTCCGGCCGAGCATCGATCAACGCTCTCGAGTCTCTTTGATCCTGAGATGGTTGGCCGTGTGAGTATTGAAGGTGAGTTTATCTGTGCTTATTGAATGGAACGACATCACCTCAATCCATCTCGTTTTGTGCAGATTTCTTCATCAAACTTTGCAGTGATGCCGAAGCGTATGAAAAGATCAGAACTCCACGGCCGCAGTCACCAGTACCAGAACTGCCCAGTCAAGTTGCAGCCGAATATCCTGAGCCGATCATTTTCACGGTATCATGANACGCAATGGAAACACCCGCGCGCGGAGATCGAGACGATCTTCAGCGAGTGGGTACAGGAGAACGGAGCCCATTTCAATCGGAAGTCCACCTCCGCCCGAGCTTCAAGGCAAAAGCAATGAGGAAGTAGGGAGCGGTGAACGTAACGCAAAAATGACGGATTCATTTGGGGAAGACGACGATGGATCGGTTGAGCTCGCTGCACTTCAGCACACGGGCCAGCAACACACTTACCACTCTCCCCAGTCGTCGGTAGACTTGGGGACCTCAGGGATGGAGAAGTCATTCTTACCGTTGTCAGTAAATACAGAAACGGATGAGGTTGGAGAGCACAGCGGCTGGCCGTCAGCCAGAGAGATGTCGTCCAGCGAATCGTCCAGGAGGAGGCCTTCCGTGTTGTCGACGTGATCGGCACAGTGCGCAGCACTCTCGTGGAAGGCGCGGAACATCCCAAGCTCAGCCTTCAACACGCCCATTTCACTCTTGGCCTCGACTTGCGCCTTCTTGTAGCCCTCCTGGAATGCGTGGTCGCGCTCTTGCTTTGCACGTTGATCGGCGTCAGCCTTGCCTGCTTCAACACCCTTTTCATACGCTTCGCGAACACGCGCCTCAGCCCCAGCCACAGCATTGGCCAGCTGGGTCTGCAACTCGTTCATGCGCGCCTGAAGCTTGCTGTGATCATCCGAGCCGGATGCTTGCGCGCCATCAGCAAGAGCATCGTTGCTGGCTGACGCAGCGGCTGCATCAGCATCCCGCTGCTTCCTTAAACTCGTGAGTTCCGCCTGCACGAGGTCCTTGAGCTTTTTCATCTTGAGCGCTCGCACCCGCCACAGGTCCTTCTCCTTCGTGAGCTCAGCCAAAGCTGCGACGCCAGCCTTGTCCGTAGCTGGGGTCGCTTCCTGCTTCTCAAGCTGCGCTAGCCGCTCACGGGCGCTTTGGAGTGCCTGCTTCAGCTCGTCCCTCTCCTTCGTCAACGCAGTCACCTTCTCATCCGATACCCCGCTCTGCCCTTCGGTGATCTCCATCCTCAGCCTCGTCATATCTTCTTCCGCCTTCTGCTTCACGCTCTCCACAATGGCCTGACTCTCACGGACGCCTTCGTCATATCCCGCCGCTCGTGCCTCATCCACCTGCATCGTCGCCGCAGCCATCTTGGTCTCGTACGTATCACACAGATCCTGCAGCTGCTGCTCCCACTCCTGGAGCGCCTGCTGCTCCTTCTCGTCGTGCATCTGCTTGGCCTCCTGGAGCTGGTGGTGCAGGTCCCTGGCCTTCTGTCTCCACTGCGTGGCGGCCTTCCTCTCCGCATCTCTGGCCGCTCTCAGCAGCCACACGCCCTCCTGGTCCCCACTGCTGCTCTCCCTTCTCTGGCCTGCTGCAACCGGCGGCTGCTTGTCTTCCGGCGCGGGCTCCTCGCCGTCCTGTCCGTCCACACTGTCCGTGTCCTCGTCCTCCAGATTCTCCTCGGGCGGCTTCTTGCTCTCTTGCAGCGCGCGCTGCTCTCTCTGCTGCTCCAGCTTCTCGGCCTGCTGCTGGCGGAAGAAGAAGCGGCGCCAGAACTCGTCGTAGCTGAGCTCCAGCGGCACCAGCTCGTCGTGTAACGCACGTAGCTGCTCGTCCTCGTCCAAGGCGCGCGCGATCTCGTGCGTGTGCTCGTCGGCCGAGAAGAAGACGCAAAACTCCTTGAAGTCTGCCAGCTCCTCGTACAAAAGATCGTCCACGGGCCCGACGTGCGCGCTGCCCATGGCGGAGCTCAACAGCGTCTGCGCCTCGTCCTGCACGGCTAGCGCTAGCGTCTGCGCCTTCTCCTGCACAGAGGTCACGTAGCCCGACGCGTTGGCCGACGCGCTGCGAGCCGCCTGCTCCAGCAACTTCCACATGCTCCTGCTACGTCTGCGGCCTCCGCCCTCGCTGCTCTCCGTCTCGGGCGTGGGAGACGTCGTGGTAAATGGGATGGGTTCCGAAAGGTGGGAACGCGAATGAAAAGGAGGAGAGACGGTTCGGACATGAGACTGGTGTGCACCACCCGACAAAGCTGCGACTTCGCACGTTAGAGCAACTCCTTGAGTAAAGCTAAACGCAAAGGATTTTGTGACAAAACTAGAGGATTGGGCTGGTCGCGCCGGCAGAAAACTAGACAACTTGTATCCTGCTGCTTCTCAGCCAGTTCCTAGAATGGCGCCGCGTGGGACCTCTGCTCACCTGCGGCCACTTGGTCGCCACGTGCCTGGTCGAAGGGGAGGGGGCATGCTTAGCTGTTGCTACCGAATACAGTTTGGTGGCTGACGTGGCTGTGAGACTCCAGGCCGGGTGTTTCTGAGCTTCGCTCTGGCCGTCGGCAGCCGCCCAACTGGGGCACGCTTTCTGATAAGGGAATGTCTAGAGGTACAAACCTTGAGTGATGATCACCTCCTCGGAATGACGGTGGTTTTATTTTACGTCTCGTAATTTTCGCAGCATACATAAATTTCGTATCTCTACATTTTGGAAAAAAATTGGCGCGCGTCTGCCACGCGTTTCATTCTCGATTCTCCCTCCCTCCCAGTCAAGTCCAGCCCGATCTCTCAAGCACATCCCGACTCCCCCTGAATCTGTACGTATTCCTTTCAGCCTGTTGCTCGTGTAGAGACATAGGAAGACATTAACACACAATCTGGATGGCAGGCGTCATTCATGAGCGAGGATTCGTCGCCCGAGGAGGAGCAACGTCGGCATCACGTATCCCCTCCCATCGATCGCGTGTGGTATGATTCGTGAGCCATCTTCGACAACTACATCGCCGAGTACCAGCGCCAGACATCCCAGCTGTACCGAGTGCGCACGTCCACGCCGGCGGCCACGCGGAACAAGAAGATTCGCTCTCGCGCGAGCTGGAGCGATGCCGATCTCATCCCTGAGAACCTCGGACCGTACTACAGAAAGTACGAGCGCACACATGCCAACGACAAGGGCATCTTTGTCGCAGTACAGGGTGTCCTGTGCAAGTATCAGCTACGTTATCCTAAAAAAGCATACCCCCTAAAAACATGCTGCGATCGGATGGAAGAGCAGATCTATGCGCTATTCCCGTCCAAGATCAGTCGAATGAAGTTCAAACGAGTTGCCTGCCCTTACCAGGAGGACATTTGCAACTGCGGACTCTACTGCCTTGTCTTCTTCGAATGCCTTGTGAGCGGGATCCCCATGCCAAATCTACGAGAGAGAGTGCTCGGCTATCTTAGGTTTAGATATCTGTACAAGGCATGCCTTGGCCACACGGAGTGGGCCGACGTGGCCGACGATAGCTAATTTCACGAATGCGTGCAGCATTCACACCACCAATACATCCGCATTTGTTTGACATGTCGACGTGGAGTCACGCGAATGCTGAGGTCATCTATGGATGCGCCGATGATACGTGCAGCAGTAGCACGTGAACAGAGCGCAGGAACACATACGATTTGGACAAGTCGATTTTACATTCGTGTAACCTCGTCGTTACGGCAACATTCAGATCACATTCGAAATGGCTGGCAGAGAACGAGCAATTGAAATCTCTAAAACTGTCAGACATCATACGTCATATTTAAGGATTGACGGCGGTAAGCTATTTAGTTTACCGCGACGTTTTGTACCGATACACACCAGTTTGGCATGGAGTGTAATCGTCAGTACGATACCAACCGGGCAGTACATGATTTGTACCTTTTAGCACGGCTTTGTCACATTAGTTTGTACCTGTAGAACGCGCCTTCTGATAAATATCGATCGCCAATCTCGAAAAAATATGTTCTTCTTTCTGATAAAACTAGGTTAGGCTAGTCTAGGTCTGTCAGGAGGAAGATGTTTCCAGCCGAGGAAAATCTGGCGATCTACACTGCGGATAGTTCTCAGAGACTAAGAAAGAATAGGACCACATGGAGATCCCAGCTTCCATCCTCTCAGTTCGGCTTTTTCGGTCTCCGCAGCAGCCCCCCCCCCCCCCCCCCCCCCCCCCCCCCCCCCCCCCCCCCCCCCCTCCCCCCCCC
>JAABLL010000642.1:0-12895 GCA_012295475.1 Phytophthora gonapodyides | reverse complement strand
GCCGCCAGCACGAGCGAGCTCGAGCTCGCATCGGACTGCTCTCCTCACCGCGCGCCGCACGCCGAACTGTTCCCCATCGCGCATCTCCAGCGCTGACAGGTGCACCGACGTTTTACGACTTCTTACGCATCAGTTTATACAGTGAATTTGCCCTGATTTGCCGCTTGCCCGCGGTAATCGGACTGGCGCCTGTCTTTATTGAGGGAAAATTCTGGCGCGAGCGTCTAAATCGTCGCCATAATTCTCCTATTTAAATGTAGTATTTTACGCAATCCGCTGGTGCCTGATACTGAAGCGACCCCTCAGGGTTCTATAAAAAACCGCCCTCGGTTTAATGAACATATGGTCAGTCGTGATGGGTGATTACCGCGCATTTCTAATTGAAGCGTGGGACATCGGCCTGGCGATGTTCTTAAAGTGCAGGTAAATTTCGCCAAAAAGTCCCCAGAGTCGTGCCATGCTAGTTCATCCACCCTAACCCATTTTAAGAACTTATAAATGGGGTCTGTAAAAAGGGTAAATGGAGTGGTAAATCAGGGTGTAAAAACTTTGTTGTGTGTTTCATTATAGGGGGGCTTTGCCCCAAAAATTAGAGGTGACTGTTTTCGTTAATGAGCTGGCCCCCTTTGGCGATGTGGGCCAGCTTTTCGAGGAATTTCGTAGTAGCTCTGAAAATAAAGTTCGTTTTCTATTGTTTTCTAAGTTCTCTTGATGAACGATGGCTGCACGACGCAACGTGCTCAACGGGGCTTCTGCCTGGGAGCGAGAAGAAAGAGCAAACCAGCAACGCGACTATGCGGCTCAACTTCAGCAGCAGGTGCGCCGCCTCCGGCCGACTAAAGGGAAGAATGGGTCTTGACTGCGTCTGCGCATCTGAGTAGGTTTTGCAGAAGCAGGCGAAGCAGGAACAGGAGAAAACACGTCGACAACAAGAAGCGCGTGAGGAGCTGGCACTACTGGTAGGAAATACCAAATCAGCATGTTGTCAAGGTGATTACCATATCACTCTTCTCAGCAGGAACGCGAGAGAGCAACGGCGACTCGGAAGCACCAGCCTCAACAAGAACAACCAGTGAGCGAAACCCTAGCGCACGCTTCGCCGCACCAGCGAGCAGTCTCTGTGCCGATGATGCCTTCCGTGGAGCTTCAGCAGCAGATATCGCCGCTAAAGTCTTCCAGTTTTGGTCCAGGCCTCACCAATTCTAGTCATACTGGTACCAGTCAAGCGACAGAATTTGCGCGGCATAACGCTACGCCAACACCCGCGACGAGCTCCACGTCTGAATCCTACACGCCTGCGCTCAACTCTACGCCGTCCATCTTCGAGTCTCTTCTTCGAGAGCCGGGAATTGGCGCGCGATCAACCTCGTTTTACGACGATCTGGCAGGGCTCCAGCGCCTAGCAGTCGAGGTTCGTAAAATGATTGTTTCGGATCTCAACGAGTGGAGAAGATGACACCGCAGATCGTGATGTGGGGGGTACAAATGCACAGTTAGATTCACAGGCGAAGCAAAGGCGCACGAAAGCTCAGGTGTGTGCTTATCTAGCGTTCACGTGGATGGAGGGGCTTGCTAAATAGCGTTGTCGTCGTCAGGGAAACTACGTCAAGCCGAATTTTCTTCATCAAGAGGAACCCACGTTGGCTGCTGCCTCTCCGAGTTTGTTGCGCTCACCTGTCAAGGTTAACAGCGACAAAGTGAGCCCCAGCATAGACAAAAACAAGCAAACGCATGGCAATTCTCATTCTGTTTCCCATCCGCACGTAGGTAAACCTGGGCGACAACCACCAGCATGCAGCAACCGACTCCAGAATGCAGTACGTGTGGTCATGTGCAGTAACCCCGGTCAGGGTGCTAATGAAAGTGTTCTGCTTGTATAGATTCGATGGCCTGCTCGGGGAGAGCATGCTGCTCCCACTCACGACAACCATGCCATTTTCGAGTTCGGCATCGGGGAAAGACTCTCCTGCAAAACCAAGTCGTGATATCAAGAGAACGGACGAAGCGGAGATGTCAACCATGGAGGATCTGGACAATCACAGCGAAATGGTGCGCTTTGGCGCTTCTGAGCCTTGGCAGGATGCGAGATAAAGGAGTTTCTAGTACCATTTTCTAAATGTTGGACAGTGCTATTCTTCAGGGTGAGTCTCGCTACTAGCAACTGCCATCAGCTCTGTCGATTGGGACGTCATGTTGCCCAGAACACACACGGCGTCCCTCTTTATTACGAAGGCGGGGGCAATGCTGCCTCCGCATGCGTATCTGTACAATCCACAGGTTTTGGAGTTAGTATTGGGCTTCAATTCCACACAAACGACGAGTCCAGCGTACCTCAAGCCTTCCCACCGCCACTCACCAACGATGGCCCCGCAGGCTTCTTTTGGACAGCGAATTTCCCCCTCAGGGCGCGCAGTTGCTTGATCAATCGTCCACAACTGCGGGTCCACGAACCACTGGTTGCAGCCGTTCAAGGCCAACAACACCGTCGAGTCCTCGTCCGCTAGTGCTGTCAGTTGATCGCCAGTGGATACGCCACTAGTCTTGGGGGAAGTGGAAGTGTTCTTGCTGATGCCCTCAAGCTGCTGGAAGCTGCGACACCAGTCCACTGCATTACGTTTCAGGAACACCAAATGCGCAGGCATTTCCCCTACAGCAGAGTGTGTTGCGTCTTTGGGTGGACAAGAAGAACCCCCAGGCTTTTGCGAGTCTGGAAGCTTTGCTCGGGTTTGAAGCTGGCCACGGACCTTCTTGTCGTCAACTGCTGCTTTTGCCGCACGCTTCGAGCTCTTGAAAGAAGTCAGAGAGCGCCATAACGCGCTCCCAGCTTTCTTCTTAGGTTCATCGCTCAGCTTAGTCGGAGACAAAGTACTCGAGTTGGTACGCTTACTCTGCTCTGTGGCGGGGCGTCGTGCAGGTAGCAGGATTTGAAGTGTGTGAGGCAATCCAGGTACAGCTCCTTCCTCACTTGTCTGCATACTTGCTGTGTCAATGCTCGGCTTTGCAGGTGTACTGTTCCGCCTGCTGGATGGGATGTCCGTGCAGGACGCAGTGCGTGACCCAGTTCCCATTGTGACACTGGGGCTATGAGGCCTCAACCGCAGCTTGGCGAGCAGCGGCTTCTTCGTAATGCTTTCTCTGGGAGTCACGGCAACTTGCTCCTCACCGACTGGGACACTTGAGCACTCGTCGACTGCCTCGACTGGTTGTCCACGCAAGGCACCGAGAAACCGCCTCTTCCCACTGCTGGCAGAGGCATCTTCTGCTTCGTGGTGGTGGACGATGGAACCAGCGCAAAACAGGTTCTCTCCGCAGCTCTGACAGCCGAACATGGTCCCCATCGAGCGTAACGCTGGAATAAAAACCGAGCCCGAAGGCTTCTCCCAAGGCACGGACAGACAGAACCCGCTGGGCACTCGTTCTCCTATCATCCCGCGGTCGTCGCACCCAGAGGCCAGCATTTCGATCGAAGACTGCTTCTTCAACAGCGGCGGGGGCGACTGGTCTGAGGTCTGCTGCGACTGGCGGCGCTTCCTGGCCACCTCGTTAACAAGGTCGCCGTCCGCATGCTGCTGAGCCAGCCGTGCCAGTCGAGCCTTGAGAAGATGCTGGTTTGCCTCAAAGACGTCCCCATGGGCAGTCTCCAGGCACTTGAGTTGGGCATCAAAGCCAACATTGAGGCTCACAACTGGCCGCAGGGTCTTGACGTGAGCGGAGATGGCCGAGTACGGCAGCTGCTGCTTCATCATCAAGAAGGCCATCGCAACCGCTGGAGATCTCGAGCGTCCTCCCGCACAGTGGACCAGAACACCGCCGCTCTTGAGCCCAGCGTCGATGAACACCGCCGCAACGGGGAGACAGCTCAGCAAGCTCGCGTACTCCTTGTCGCGGATACTGAGACTGAGGTACGTGAAGTCCTCGGGGAAAGTCGCATAGCTGCCGGCGAGGTTGAGCACGTGCGAAATCTTGTTGCTCTTGAGAGCTTCGACGTTGAACGCTGCGTGGATCGACCCGACGAACAATCCGGCGGCGATCTCGACGGGGACATTGTCTTGCACGATCGACGTCTGCAACCGAAGCCCGGGGGCCTTGCGCGTGGACATACCAACTTGCTATGGTCGAGATAGGCTTGCTGCTGCTTGACCCGGAGTGAGTAAGACGATTGAGAACGGAGTGGTGCGTCTTCCGTGGCGGGTGGCGTTGTAAGCCATCGGCGCCCGCATTTTCCTCGCCGCTCTGATGAAAATAGACGTCCAAGCTTCATTATATATGGACTAAAGGAAGGAAGGGGTGGAACCTATTCAAGGCAGTCGAGCCTCGTTGATTTTCTAGCAGATAAGGTGGCTCATGGTGATGTTCAAGTACGTGAGGTGGTCGACGATGCTCGTGCACCGGAACGGCGAGCACGTGTTGGAGCAGGTGGGGTCTTCGCCGTCCGTCTGGCTGCACTTGCGGTAGGTCGCTGAGAACTCGTCGTAGAAAATCTGCAGCAAGATGGAAAGCAACATCAATATCGAGCTCACTGCGTCCTAATGCTACAGCCCCGCCCCGCACCTCTTCCGTCGTGTGCTCAAAGCCCGTCCACGTCGGCGGGAGATGCGGGACTGCATCCTGGAAGTGCGTCACGCGGTAGACCTCCATGCTGGCGTTGCGCAGCCTCGCACTGAAGTTGGTGTTGCCCACGCGCGGGTTCCCGAACGTGTAGAGCGCCTCCACAGGCATCTTCTCGATGTACTCGAGCTCAAAGGCGCAGATGGCAGCCACCGCCCCTCCCAGCGAGTGGCCCGCGACCAGGAGCGACGCGTGTGGGTGCAGCTTGCGCAATTCGTGAAGCCTGGACAGAACCTGCGGAGCCACGGACCGGTAGGCCCAGTAGAAGCCCTCGTGCACCATAACACCGGGAAACTCCGCGTAGGCGCGGCGCTTGAGGAAGGTGAGATTGTCCAGCCAGTTGGTGACGTCCATGCTGCCACGATAGGCCACCACGACCGCGTCGTACAGCCGCGAGTAGCCCACGAGGCCCTGGAAGTTGTCCTTAGCGTCCTCCACCACCTTGACGCCCTCCAGCGGCGGCACGAGGCCGCAGGGCCCGCAGTTCCAGTGCACGATGTGGTCCTCCTGGCAGTAGGAGACCGACGTCACGTGCGCCAGATACAGCGCCGTGGTCTCGTTGTAGCTGGAGGTGATGCGTGTCGGAGAAGGTGTTGGCGTTGGGGTCAGACTTTGTTGCTCTTGCGCGCTGCTGCTACTGTGTGGAAGCTGGTCCGCTGGGAAGGACGGCTGCCACACGCTGGAGGCGGCGGCCAGCGCCAGCGACTGCAGCAGCAACAGCGCCTGCACTAGTAGCCGTTGCCGGGGCAACATGCGAATTCCGGTGTGTGTCATTCTTCTCGAGGCGAAACGTCACAAAATGTTCGACGCACTAACTTTTCTCCATAGTAAGATCCTGTCAAGGAGGGAAAGGATGTGGGTACTGTTTTTCTACGGACAAATTTAGACCCGTTGATCCAAAACTCAAAAGCAAGATGTGAGCTCGTTGTGCGAAACTAGATCTGCACGCGCTTGCTTTTGCTTTNAATTAGAGGGGAAGGACTGTACTGAAAGCCAGTGCTCGCCACGCTTCGCCCACATCTTGAAAAGGGCTGCAAGCAGGACGGGCCGGGCGCGCAGGCCACCAGTAGGCATTAGGACTCTCCATCGCAGCACTCAGCCATGGCCGACGTCGCCGCCGCCTTCCAGCCGCCGCAGGACATCCGCCCCAACGACGCCGTCTTCGCGGCGCGCAGCTTGCCGCGCCCGCTCACGTGGCAGCGCCGCGAGCACCTGATGCACCGCCGCACGATCCTCACGCGCATCGGGCAGCTGCTGGCGCGCAACGCGCAGCTCGTGCTAGCCCAGCAGGGCGCAGGAGCCGCCGCCGCGGATTTCACCAAGACGTGGGTGCTGGCGCGCAAGCTGGAGGTGCTCATGTTCATCCACTCGGCCTCGCTGCTCGAGTACGTCAACATGGACAGCCTGGCGCGTCGCGTGCAGGCGCTCACGGCCAGCATCGTCAACAAGAAGATACGCCGCGCCACGGCCTCCACGCCACCGCCCAGCGAGGCCGGCGGCTCAGCAGTATCCGCTCCAGAAGTAGCCGGGGCGGCACCAGGGAATATTGACGCGCGTGTGCGCTGTCCGCCGACGGTGTCGCCCATGGTGCACCCAGCCCCGACGCCGCAGGTCGCTGGGAGAGCGTTCACCCCGTCGTCCACGTCGCCGTCACCCGTGGACGCTACAGGGGTGAGCGTGCGTCCGCTGCCGCGCATTTCGCACCTGATCCACAAGCGCAACTTGGACGAGACTGACTGTGAACACCGCGTGGACGACATGAACGTCCGCAAGAAGATGCGCATTGCGCTCATGCCGGAGGACGAGGAACCAGTCACGGAGATGGAGGAGAAGCGCAAGCCGAGTGAGCTGGGCATCCTGCTCTTCCGAGGCTACGAGGAGCTCAGCAAGATCATCTGGAGCTACGTGGACGGAGTGCAGATCATGCGCTCCCGCGCAGTGTGCCGCGTTGCCGGCGCGTTGGCGCCGCTGTTCGTGACGTCGCTGCAGCTGAGCTGCAACGCGGTGCAGAAGGCGCTCGCGACGCGGTCGGGCGGCGAGGCCTGCATCCTACGCGAGTGCATTCACCTCCGCCACTTGGAAATTGTGTCGCTGTCGGCAGGAATGACGTTCGGGAAGCTGTCGATGCAAGCCACCAACTGCCCGCAGCGGTTCGTCGTGACGCACGACGACCACGAGCAGATTGTGCTGTCGATGGCGGAGCAGATGCGCGTGAACACGTTCCCGGGGCTCAGTCGCCTGAGCATTACGTGCTTGTTCACCAACGAGGAGGCCGACGGCGAGGCGGACGTTCTACTGAACACGCTGATGCTTGGCTGCTGTCCGGACATCGAGGAGCTGTGTCTCCCTGGCAACAGCTTCGGCGACTTCGGGGCCACCAAAGTCGCGCAGATGCTGCGGTCCCAGGTCTGTCCGAAGCTCACGAGGCTGGATCTGCGCCGCAACTTTATCGGCGAGGATGGCGTGCGCAGTCTGTGCCACGCGCTGGCGGATGGGTGCGCGCCCAACCTGACGGAGCTGTGCTTGGGCGGCAACACCATCACGGACTCGAGCTTCCACCACGTGCTGTACGCGATGGAGAGCGGCCAGCTGCGGAACCTGCGCTTTCTGGGCATCGAGATGAACTACCTAACGTCGACCAGCATGGAGATGCTCGGGCGTACGGTCGGCAAGATGGTGTGCCCGCTGCTCTCGCAGATCTCGTACAGCGACAACAGTGTGGATAACGACACCGCCAAGCGGCTGATCGCCACTGCAGTGTACCAGGAGCGCGTGTGGCAGGCCAAGCGGCAACAGCGGATCCGCGAAGGCAACTTTAGCGAAGACGAGAGCTCGTGTGACGAGCAGCTCTCGGACGAAGAACTCGTTTGAAAGGCGCGAAAGAGAAGCGTTTGTAGATGTGAGCGACGGCGGGGGGCACGGCAACGAGGGAGCTAGAGCACTCGTGCTGCCTGCTGCCACTATTTAACGGGAGGAGAGGAGCGAGCCAACCAATAATTTATACCTGATCGCTACGTCTGTCTATCTATTTAGCACGCCGTCTGCAGGTTCTCCAGCTCCTTGTCGGCAAACTGCACAGGTTCGTTCCAGTTGGGCGACTGCGGGTCGAGCGTGAACACAATGAGCTGCAGCTCGCGATGCGAGATCACTTCAGCAGGGCGCGGCGTGGGGAGGAAAGCGTCGGCTTGGACGCGCTCCAAGCGGAAGCCGGACGCCCGTGCCTCCTTAAAGAGCAGATCCTCCGTGGACTGCGCGCGACACACGAAGCCGCAGCAGAACTTGGTCTCGAGCGGATTCCGCGAGCGCTGCAGCAGGTATTTGATGGTCTGCAAGATGGGCTTGACCAGGATGGGCCAACACACGACGTCGGCGCCGATGAGCACGTCCACGGGGTGCGGGAACGCGCGCTCGAAGGCCTCGACGCTCTCGTGGTCGCCCCAGAGCAGCGGCAGCACCTGCACTTTGCTGGGGTCGGCGTGGGCCTCGACGTTCTCCTCCAGCAGTTCCAGCACAATGTCATTACCGTCCGTCAAGGCGGTGCGGGCCCTGTATAGAACACACAGCACCAGGTCAATACAGCCCCAAGCAAGGGCATCCCAACGCAGAGGACGTACGCGAACTGCGAGGCCACAAGGCCGCTGAGCCCTGCGCCGGCGCCAAGCTCCACCACCGTCTTGCCAGCGATTTCGGCGCGGTGGGCCACGAGGTACCAAGCCAGGAAGACGGAAACGGGCCACACCACTTGGCCCGTCAGGTCGTGGTCGGTGGATGCGGCGTGCGAGCTCAGCAGCTGCTGCTTCACCACGCCGAAGTCGAATTCCTGCGATGCATAGCTGAGCAGGAAGAGGGTCAGCCAGCGGAATGGGCGGCGCAAAGGTTATACTAGACTTACTCGCGGTTCACGAACAGGTCCGTGCTGAAGAAGTCCTCGTAGTCGTCCTCCTCTTGCTGCGGCGCCGGCGAAGAGCTGCTCATGGTGATGACCAGCGAAAAATGTGCAACTATCTGTCACTTGTATACAAAGCTGTAATAAAAGCTAACTTTTTGACCAATCATGTTTATGCAATATATACATGTAGATCAGACCGGTGCTATTAAATGACAGGAAACGGTAAGCTTGTTCACTTCAACGTGTTGCATCGACTTCCTTAGCCTCAAAAAGCGCTGCCTCCTCTCGTGGTCCGTCTGCATTATTCTACAAGTCTCCTTACAGCTCCCATCGGTACGGACACCTGAGGCAAATGACGATGATCCGCGTGCGATCCACGACGGCCTTGCGGCGCCACTGGCGGTAGCGCGTGCGCGAGCTGCCGCAGTTGCGGCACTCGAACAGGTCTGACTCGAAGCCCTCGGCCTCGCGGCCGTCGCGCATCACCTCGTGAGTGCGCTTCTTGATCCACTCCTTGCGCTGGCGCACCAGCTGCGGGTTGGCCATGTCGGGGCCGCTCATGCGCACGAGGCTGTGCGACGGCAGCTCGCCCGATACCAGTCGGTTGCGCAGGTCCACGTTCCGGGAGTCTTTCAGGTTAAATAACAGCGTCCTCGCCTTGTGCGCGTAAGCCTTGGTGAGCGAGTAGCTGCACGAAAGTTAACCCACACACACAGAGTCAGTGCTGTTAACCACTGCGAGCTAGTTAGCACAGCTTCTGTCGGCTAGCGCACCTCTGTCCGTAGGCTGCATACAGCTCGGCTTCCACGTCCAGCGCGATCGTCACTGCGCTCGAGTCCAAGGGGCGCAGAATATCCGCGAGTCTCGACGAGAAGCGGCGGCGCGCCACGGCGATGCTCGCGAGGCTCCACGCCTTGCACACGCGCCCGACTTGGCCGAAGCTGATGATGAGAGCCAGCACCTCGTGCGGCAAGGTCGCAGCCATCGACGGCAGAACAACAACAGCCTCGCCCGTCGTGTTCTGGTCTGTATGAGCCGCCGGTTTCTCCTCCAGCTCGACTTCTGACGGATACGGCACACTCACAGGACTATTGGTACCTAGCAACNCCAACTCGGTCGTCGGGCTGCCCGGCGGTCACGAGCAGGTCTCTCTTCCGTCGGCGTCCGCTTGGCAATTGAGCCCGGCATAGTCAGATGAAGTGAATGTCGCTTGATGTCGCTCCAAAAGCCAGAAACAATGTGTCCACATATAATGATGTGTACCACATCACATTATCCAAATCCGAGCAAGCCACGCGGAGCCCAAAGAGTCATTTGCAGCAGCAGACCTGGCGATGATGCGGCAGCGCGCCGTCAAGAGCGACGTGGACGACGGCGGTCTGGGCGATGACGCGCACGAGAACGCCGTGAGCCGCTCGGCTCGCCGCGTGCTCAAGAAGGTGGACGTGTACCCCAAGATGCACCGCGAGTTCAAGGTGCAGACGGAGTTCGGCGCCACCGTGTCCATCGTGGCCGGTCTCATCATGGCCGTGCTCTTCCTGTCGGAGCTCAGCGCCTACTGGAGCCTCAACACACACGAGCACATGGTGGTTGACTCGTCTCTGAGCGAGAAGCTGCAGGTGAATCTGGACGTGAGCTTCCTGGCCGTCAACTGCCGCGACGCGCACATCAACGCCATGGACGTGGCGGGCGAGCTGCAGGTCAACATGCACCAGACGGTCGTCAAGACGCGTCTGGACGCTGATGGGCGAGCTATCGGCCGCCCCATCTCCATGATCTCGGACGAGGACGCGGAGGCGCAGGTCGCCACGGAGCTGCCCGACGGCTACTGCGGCAGCTGCTACAACGCCAAGCACCCGGCCGGCAAGAGCTGCTGCAACACGTGCGAGGAGGTCAAGGAGGCCTTCATCCACAGCGACCTGTCGCTCGAGGAGGCCGAGCAGAAGGAGCAGTGCGTGCGCGAGATCGTGGAGGAGGAGAAGCTCGCGCAGGACGGAGAGGGCTGCCGCTTCTCGGGCAAGATGTTCGTCAACCGCGTGGCCGGCAACTTCCACGTCGCGCTGGGACGCACGTTCCACCGCCAGGGCCGGCTGGTGCACCAGTTCCGACCTGGACAGGAGCACTCGTACAACTCGAGCCACGTCATCCACAGCCTGTCCTTTGGTGAGCCGATGCCCGGCGCCACTGGACCGCTCGACGGCGTCTCGAAGATCACGGTGCAATGTGCGTGAGCGTGTGCATTTGTTGGGGTGAATGTCTGGGTGACTAACGACTGGGAGTGTGTGATACGACTGATGCCATGCAGCGGGCGGCGTGTTCCAGTACTACATCAAGATTGTGCCGACGATCTACAGCGACATCGACGAGAACGCGATCCACTCGTACCAGGTGCGTCTGCCCAGTCTGCTGGCACACGGCATCGTATTGATGGCTAACGGCGCCTTCTATCACGTTGTTAGTTCTCCGTCACGCAGCAGGGGAACTACTTGAACCCCCGCGGACAAATGACGTCGCTTCCAGGTAAAGCCTTCCGTGTCACCTTCCACCTTCCATCACAATAAGGAAGACTGACGAACTTGCTTTCTTGTAGGCACCTTCTTCGTCTTCGACCTGTCTCCGTTCGTGGTGAAGGTGGAGAACGACCGCATGCCGTTCACGCACTTCCTCACCAAGATTTGCGCCATCGTGGGCGGCGTC
Organism: Phytophthora gonapodyides; assembly: GCA_012295475.1. Lineage (NCBI taxonomy): Eukaryota > Oomycota > Peronosporomycetes > Peronosporales > Peronosporaceae > Phytophthora > Phytophthora gonapodyides. The sequence continues at coordinate 1,701 of JAABLL010000642.1, read as the reverse complement.
ATCTCGGTACGTGCAGCATTCCTAGCAGCAAGGCTCTACTCTATAAGGACCTCATTCTCTAACCTTCGTCGTCCTGTGCTCAGATCGCGGGCTTCGTGGACTCGTTCATGTACAACTCGCTGCACGTGCGTCGCCGTGTGTCCACCACGGGCGGCGGCGTGACCAAGTACGGCTAGATCGAGTAACTTGTAGCGAAGCCGAGGAGATTAGACTGTCCACTGTCTGTCAAAAGAATCCAACCCAATTGTCCTCCGTTGTCCACATTGCAAACGTCCACTTCGTACTTAACTGCATAGCAATCCAAAATGGGCGAAGAGGATGTGCGCAACGCCGCCGAGCGCCTGCGGAAGCTGCTGCGCGCCGCCCAATACCCGCAGCTGGGGGCGCTGCGTCTCGAGGCCGGCGACGTGGCGGAGCTGCTGCGCGTGCTGCACTTCGTGTTGCTGGACTCGTCGCGCGTCGTGGCGCAATTCTTGGTGGAAAGAGGCTACGACCTGTCGGGCAAGACGGACGCGCGCTTCGTGGAGAGCGCCTTCCGCCTGCTGCGCGACGAGTTCCGCTGCTTCCCATCGCTCACGCCGGCGCAGTTCCTGTGTCCGCAGTTCGTGGCCCGTAGACTGACGATCGTCGCCGATGCGGCCGCGGCGGTGGCTCAGAAGAAGCAGGAACTGCAGCGCCGCAAGCGCCGCGAGGAGGCCGTCTGGGCGGCGCCCCAGCCGAGCAAAAGGGAGGCCAAGCCGACGGTGGAGAACCACGTGCTGCCCACTGCGGTGGCCAACCAAGCGGCCAGCATCTTGCAGCACCTCAAGCAGCAGGAGACACGACGGCGAGTCCGTCGAGCATCCAGTGAGACGCCCGTGCAAGTTGATGGGGGACAGAGGTTCACAGGCATACAGGTGGATGCGCGTGCGTCTCCGAGGGTTCAGGCGAGTGTGCAGTTCGCTAGTGAAGGTGAACGGAGCCCGAGTGAAGAGGGTTTTGCAGTGGACGCCGCACAGAGCGAGAGCCGAGTAGAGTCAAGGCCATGTAGCTGCTCACACGATTCAGACCAATTGACGAAGGCGGTCGGAAGTCTCAGTCGCCAGCTTACCGAGGTGTCAAGCGCGCTCATGGACAAGATTTCCAGCGTGGAAAATCGCCTTGGCCGTCTGGAGAATCAAATGCATGAGGTGCACGCAGCAGTCGCCTGGAAATCGAACGCAGATCGCAGCAGCAAGTTGGCGGGGGATCAGCCGACTCGAAGCGAGGAAGAGCTGCCCAAAACTCCGGAAACCCACGACAAGCGACGGTCTTTGGATGCGGATCCTCCCTGCGCATGGCCTCCGCAACCGTCCGTCTTCGAGAGATACTAGGTTTCCAGTGCTGCAACTCGTAAGACCAGGGTGGACTACGTTGGAGCATCAACAGAAGCCATTCGCCTGCACAATGAATCACGTTGCCATCACTTCAAAAGTCAAAGGCCAACCGTCCCAGCAACTTTGCATCGGCCAGCAGCACCAGCTCTTTAAGTGGCGGTGAACTCGCAGAGCGGGGACCAATTCCACAAGATCGTCCTCATGGACACTGTCAAGATACTTATAAGACTTGGCCGTGTCAGTGCACAGTAACTTCATTTACCGTGTCCAAGACGAGTCTACACAGGACGGTGACAAACGAAGTACCGGTAGCCGTTGCTCGATTCTAACGAGCAATTTCATCAGC
>JAABLL010000641.1:0-12900 GCA_012295475.1 Phytophthora gonapodyides | reverse complement strand
CGGTGTGCGTGGTGGAAGCGAAGGACTACGAGTTCAAGTGGGGTAAAGGGACTGTGCAGAGCATCCTGGGCATGGAGGTCGCGGTGGAGCAGAACGAACGCGATGTGGTGTACGGGATTGTGTCAAACTACACGAACTGGCACTTCCTGAAGCGCACCGACGACGGGATCGAGCGATTCGTGATGGCACTTGATCCAAGCAAGGACATGCGCGACGAGTTGAAGATTGTGTCAAGCCGTGTCTACGCTATATTATGTGTATGAGCACTACCAAAGATCGGCCGTGCACTCCGTAATATAGTTGACGTACTCGATGTCGAATTTGATACTCCATTGGGTATTGAGTTTGATATGGCGCCCGGAAGAAAGCTTGAGGTAGAAGTCGACCGTCTTCGCGTCGGAGCGATTCTCGTTGTACAGCTTGGCGAACCGAGAGGCGTGTATCCGCACTCGGTGTTCGTTCTCGAACGGAGGCACGTACGAGTTGTTCACGATCTGCGCGATTGGAATTGTGAACAGGCTCTCGTACAATGACGACTTCCAGGCCGACTCGGCCACAATCAAGCTGGTGTCGTAGTTGTGGCGGATAAGGTCGCTGCACACGAACAGGTACTCGCTGACGTATGCTTTGTCAAAGATCCGAGCCGGATAGACGCTTGATTAATGTCGGAAATGGAGGCTAACATATGCTGAGGTCAAGGTCTTCGTTAAATGGACCGATTCCCGCAGGATTTGTCGGTACAGATCTCGTACAGAAACACATAAAACAGCCATATTTAGACACTTTTGGATATTTTGTTTTTTTACCAGCTTGACAGATTTTGCTTTTGTCGGGGGGTACCCCCCCCCCTCCGACAGACATTCTGGGCGGGCTAAAAACCAAAAACCAACGATCATCACTCTTCTTGTGAGTACCAGAGGGCAATGGCGCTGAGCCGCATCGTGCGCATGATCTTCCAAGACGACGAAGACGAGCTTGTCGACGAATCCACCAACATAGTATTCGCCATGGCAGCTGAAGGGAGGCGCATCCGCCAGTCTCGCCAGCGCGGCCGGAGCGCGCTCACAAGAGCAGATCTCCCACCAGACCCACGCCACGGCACAGCATGGGAATGTGTCTATGCTGGCGGTCACGACGCCGCCTTTATCGTCACAACGGGCTTCGACGTGTCCAGTTTTCACTTCCTGCTGGAGCCCTTCACAGAAGTATGGGATCGAGTGCCAATTCCGCGCTCTGATGTTGATTTCGAGGGCATCAGTCGTCCGGATCGTCGCTCACTCTCTGCTGTTGGCGCTCTTGGTCTGGTACTACACTTCCTGAACTCGACAATGAGCGAACAATCACTTCAAGATATTTTCGGCCTTACTCCAAGTGTCTGCAGCCGCTACCTGAACTTTAGCTTGAAGATTCTTCTCGAAACACTAAAGTTGACGAGAGAAGGAAGAATTGCGTGGCCTTGGACACTGGCTAAGTTCCAGTATTACGCTGAATTAATTGCTGATCGTCATCCAGGTCTTGTTGGGGCCTTTTGCTTCGTTGACGGAGTCAAGATTCCTGTTGCTGAGTCGCTGGATGAAGACACGCAAAACTCGCAGTACAATGGGTGGACCTGTTCACACTACTGTTCCTCAGTGTTCGCCTTTGCACCGGATGGAACGATTATTTGCGCCCTCATGAATGCACCGGGTAGCTGGCATGATGCTGCTGTAGCTCAGGACCTGTACAGCAAGCTGCAAGACAAGACACCTGAAGGGTTTTTCGCTATTGCCGACTCCGCCTTCCCGAAGACTCGTAGGGGAATTTCCAGCCGTATTCAAACACCCTTGAAGAAGAGTTCTCGCCAGCCGCGAATTCTCCGAGATCAGGGTCTTTTTGATGAGCTCGATCTACTTCTCGCCCGAAACCGAGAGCTGGTTTCAGCTCGGCAAGCTGCCGAGTGGGGAATGCGATCACTCCAAGGTTCATTTGCTCGGCTGAAGATGCCTCTTCCAGCGGACGACAGTGAATACCGGTCAGTCGTTATTGAGTTGTGTGCGCGCCTTCATCAAGTACGAACGCGCTTGGTCGGAATCAACCAAATCAAAACTGTGTACGAAAAGACATGGATTGATGGAGGGAGAAAACTTTACGAAGAATTTGAATCAATGATATTCCGGGATATTCAGACGTCGGACCGCATCAAGCGCTACTACGATGCTCTTTCGAGCGCCATGGAGCGCTGAGATGATAATATGCCGGGGTAGAAATGGAGGCGAGGCTTGGCTCACGCGACGTCAAAACGGTGGACACAAAAGTGAAGCTGGTCGACGGAAGTCAACGGTATTGCAGCGAGGCTTCTTCTCCGTGATCGTGGTGTCCCTGCCAAGAGTGGTGCTCCTCTTGAAGATGACGGTTCTCAGATCTAAGGTGGTGGATATCGTTCAGATAGCTGCGAATATCACTCTCCATGCGGCGGTTGACATCATTGAGTTGCCGGATGGTGTCTTCATTCCGGCGAATTTGCTCGTTCAGCTGCTGCTTTTCTTCACGAAGGTCGTAAATGCGATCTCGTTTCTTGTCGAGCTCCGTTGTTAGCGTCATCACCTTGTTGGCAAGTGTCGTGTTCGATTCTTGCAGAGACGCATTTTGAACTGACAAGAATTGTTGCATCTCTCTGCGTTCACGGTGTGCAGCTTGCTCTTCGGTGTGGCGAGCCCACACGCTGGTGCCACTTCCTCGACGGACGTGCTTTCCGTTTCCGTTGCGAGCCGAACTGGTCCGCTGAAGGTCCTTGGGTTGGATCTGCTTGGTCGAACGGGTGCGCTTGGACCCACTTGTTCGCGCGGTTTGCTCCATCGGTTGCGTTGAAGGCGTCTCTGCTGTCACGCCTGATGCTTGGGTCGAAGGCAATGAATTCACGTCGCTCTGGGTTTCGCAGTTCTCCTCCTCAGCACTATCACTCTGGTCACCAATATCGCTCGAGTCGCTGTGACTTGCCGAGTCATCAGCGGTCACGTTGTGCACCCTATCGGCTATCTTCTTGCTGATTTGGACAGCAAGTGTACGCGTGGCCGGGCAGCGCGTTTTGCCACTTGGGGCCGTCGGAGCGAGCACGTGTCGAAATCGACTTTTTAGAGACTCTGTACTGCGCTCATCGCGGCCTTCACACTCAGCGTGCCTAGCGTTGTATAAGTCTCGCACGCGATCCCACTCGTTGCCTCCCCGCGGCAAGATTTCGTCGATGATCGTGAGGAGGGCCATCGTGTCGGACTCGCTGTACCCTTGTGCTCCAGCGGCGCGCCCGCCCTTTGCTTTGGTACTCGCCTTGCTTACAGGGCGCACACTGGCTTCGTCACCAGCGTCTGCTTTGTCCTCCTCAGAAGCGCTCGAGTTGTCTTCCGCGGCTTGCTGGCTGGTCTTGTCCCTACCACGTCCTTGCATTGGTGGCTCTGGAGCTTGCTTGCGTCCGGCGGCAGGCTTGGAGCTGCGCTTCGATCTGGAGCTGCTGTTTGTTTTTGCGCTGCTCTTCTTCCCCTCACGCATCGCTGAGCTGCCTTTGCTTTTCTTCAACGGGGCTTTGCCATTGCCGCCACTCTTGCCTGGCGCCATGGCTGCGGTCTGCGCTTCGCTTTCAGGGCGGAATCGAGGCGGAAAGGAAACCTCGACGCTGCCGCTACGGCGTGTTAGTGATGGTTACTTCAACGTTGGAAGTCTGTCCGAAACTAGGCCGAAACTGAGCATTTGTACGGCGAAAGTCTACGGGCTGTACCAGATCTGTCACTGTGTTTTTGAACGAAGAATCTGTCTGACAGATCCTGCGGGAATCGGTCCAATACTGCGCCAACGCGTCCAAAGCGACTTCTTTCTTTGATAAAGCGTATGTGACTAGAAAATTGTATCGTCTGACACTGTCCCGATGTTCGTCCATGTCGGCCACCACGTTTTATGCAAATCAATGGGGTCTCACGTATGCTGAGTTCAAGTTATTAGCTACAGACTGTACTAACTCATCCAAAGCGAAGTAAGTAGCAAGTAATTCCTTCTGCTGCGTCAGTCGCTCGCTGTGTCTTCAGTGACGTGAGTCCTTGTCTAAATGAGTGCTGTCCTGCCGCTTTGGGGTCCACGCCACGCCACGCCGCTGCCAGTCCTGTCCTTAGCTAGAAGACGGTGTCCGGTGGCTACCGATGCTGTTGCCCTACACACGCACCTACACTATCCTGAACACTCACGGCAACAACACCTGCGTTCCTGAGCCTTGTAGCGTAAGGAGTCCTCGCACGAGCTCTATGCCAAGTCGCTCAACACGCAGTGCCGGGGGCTAAACTACCGGGTCGGCCCGACCTTCTCTTGGCTACCGTGTGTTGCTTTGCGGGCTGATACCGACGACTCTACGGGGCTGCAGATACCCGTCTCTCTCTTGCTCGTGTGGGTCCGTGCCTTCCAGGCGTACAGGCTGCTGCTCACTAAGACGCGGGGTCACTTCCCTGCTCACTGCTCGGTGTATTACGTCGGGCTGTCGTACTAGGCCAGTACGCTGCTGCTGCTAGTCAAGCACTTGTCTGCTACGCTGCAAATCCTCGACTGACTCTATCCTACATATGCATGGCTTTTGCCCTTGTCTTCGCTGATCCTCCACCGCTCGTTCCTCGACGTCGACCCTCAGGGAGCAACTGCGGCGCTTCGCGAGAAGATCGCCACCTGCTGCCACCCGATCTCCCCTCGCGGAGCTTCAACCGGTTGCTCGTCCGGGGTCTGCGTCCCTCCATGTCCTCGGGTGCACTGCCAGCTACCTTGTCACCAGGCTTTCGGGGAGCCGAGACCAACGGGATTTCAATCCCCTTACTCTCTTCCCCTTCCGCCCGGATCGTCCTCGATTCGGGATGCCGTCCGCTGTCCGTCCTTGCGGCTGTTGCGCGCTGTTCTTCTTGACCTCGCTGCTCGTCACCTTCACGCCACTCTCCACGTCGTCGCTTGGCCGCTGTTAGCCTACTGCCGCTTCCCTGTCGTCGCTGCTGTCACTGGCGTAGTCTTCGTCGCCGTCGTCCTGCTCGCTGTGCATCCGTCCTTCGCGCCAAAGCTGTTCGTAGTCCCGTTGGTTGATTCAGATCTTCTCGGGCTGTCCTTGGTCAGATCGATCACCCACACGCTGTACTTGGAACTCCAGCACGTAACGCCCAGTCCGCGTGCGATATCGTCGTCGTCTACATTCCACCACGGCCTCATGCGGCTGGATGCGGGCGAGTCGGGGCTGGCGGGATACCAGGCTGTCAGTACCCCGTCGGCCGTGTCCGGCGAAGACATAGATTCGTTCTTCTTCGTCCGCTTCATCGGCCACCCGCCGTGATGCTGGCGCTGCTGCTGCTTGCGTTGACTCGCTAAGTTCTCCACTGCTGCTGCTCCGCTGCGTCTGGCTGGTGGCCTCTTCGTTGTCCTCGCTCTTCTGCTCTGCACCTCGCTCAGCCTCGTGGCGTCTGTCGGCGCCTCGGTCTCGACCACCTGCTGCCGTCGCGTTTTCTCGGTTGGCTTCGGGCTGATCACTGCGTTGGTGCCGGTGCGCGAGTTGCTCTTCTCGGGGACGTTCACCTCGGTTCGGTGCTGGCTGGGCTCGAGCATCTCTGGCTCCGTCGTCGCCAGGTTGATCGCCTCCGTTCTCGTTGGGTGCTGCGAGAGCGGTTCCACTGGCTTTGGCTCTGCTCGGACTGTCGTCTCGGGCTGCATTGTTGGCGTGCTGGGTTCCGGCGTAAGGTGCTCGTCGGGCCTTGGCTCGTGTCCGTCCGTCGATGGCGTCGTCGGCTCCTGCGGGTGCCGCATGGACTCGCTTGCGTCGCGCTCGCCGCTCCGGTCCTGCTGCATCTTCAGTGGAGTCATCTTCCGCGGCTGCTGCTGTCTCCGCTGTTCGCTGGGTTTCCTGTTGCTTTGTTCGGCGTCGCTTGTGGCACCCCCTCGTGCAGTCGGCTCCGGTTACGTTGTCGGCGTCTGATCGGCTTCTGTCTGCTCCTCTTCCTCGTTACTTGGGGGCGGGTCTGGCACTACCGTCAAGTTATTTTCGATCTCCTCCAGGTCGGCTAATTCAGGCGCTGCATCGTTCTCCTCCTCGGAGTCGGCATCAGCTGCTGCAACGGCTTCCTCGCGCAGGTCTCGTGCGATATCTTTGGCCATCGCGTCCAGCAAGTTGTTCGGGTAGTAGTAGCTCAGCAGGAAGGAACAGTGAGTCACCAATTCCTCGCCGGACTCCATCATCAGTACCAGGTAGTTGTCGTAGCCAGCGGCCTCCATGATCTTACCCGGTCCTCTCCACCTGTGACCAAACTTTGTGATTCCAGGCCCTCGCGCAGGCCGATAGAGCCACACGAGCTGTCCGGGTCTGAATTCGCTCTTATTCCTCACATTCCGCTGATTGTAGTACATCGCTTGGCGGGCTTGCTCCTTCTGAAGTGCTAGGGCAGCTAGTTCGCGGGCCTTCTTCAGGTCCTGCATCAGAACCGCGTGATACTCTTGCAGAGTGCTCTTCGGGTGCACCAACCGGCTGCGTCTCAGTAGTTCGGCGGGCGTCCTCAGCTTTTGGCCCAGCATCAGCTCGTTGGGCTGGTAGCCATGCGTCGCGTGCTTCGATCCGTTGTAGGCGTACAGGGCGCTGGGGAGAAAGTCGTCCCAGTCATCCTGGGCTTCCTCCACGTATAGACTGATCATGTCTTTCCACGTCCGATGGAATCTCTCCACTAGGCCGAGCAAATTAGGTCGGTAGGGCACGGGTGTGGCTTGGTTCACCTGCATCAGCGCCAATAGCTCAGCTGTCGCTTTGCTGCCAAACTCACGGGCTCCGTCCATCATCACCTCTCGCATTGGACCGTAAACTAGCACCACTTTGTCCATCAGGAAGCGTGCAATCGACTTGGCTGTGTGCTCTGGTACGGCTGCAGCAACAGCGTACCGAGTAGTGTACTCGACAGCTGCTATTACATATCAGTTCCCATTCCCCGTCACAGGCAATGGGCCTGCTACATCGATAGCCCACGTCACCAGTCCGAACACTCCTCAGCGGCGGAACCACCGCTTTCGGCTTCGCCTTCCGAGAGCCGCAGTCCTGACAGGCTGCCAGCCAGCTGTGCACCGCGTCCCGCATATGCGGCCACCAATACATCCGCTGCAATCGCTCTAGCGTCTGTGGTCCTCTCAAATGCCCAGCCCAGATGCTGTCGTGGGCCTCTTTGACGGCCAGGGCCCAATAGATCGCCGGCAACACGATTCGGCTCTCTCCTCGATCAACTTCGACGCGCACGAGCCCGTCTTCATCACTGAACACGCGCTGTTTGCGGTAAGCTCCCTTCCGCTTCAACGACTGCACCATCACGGATATATCTTGTTCCAGCTTGATATCGGCGTCGGTAAACTGCACGACGCCCATCTCGGCGGCTTCAACGCGTCTGGCGGTGGCTGCTTGTACCACGCCTTGGGCTGCGCTGTCAATCTCGACCTCCACTCGGTCGCTTCCAGGCTCAGCACTGCGTGCTTCGGCTACACCGATAGCAGGATCATCAGCTGCTTGCTCGGTCTCCTCAGCCGCTTCGCTGCTGTCTGTCATCACCGGCCCCCGCGACAGAGCATCGGCCACGTGGTTTTCCTTGCTGGGCCGGTATTGGATCTCAAAGTCATACTCTTGCAGTGTTAATGCCCACCGGTGCAGGCGTCCAGCCGGCTCCTTCGCTGTCATTCACCATTTCAGCGCGATATGGTCCGTCACTATCGTGAATCTGCGCCCGTACAGGTGAGGTCGGAAGAGTCGTACCGCCCACACGACGGCGAGGCACTCCAACTCAGAGATGCTGTAGTTGCTGACCGTCGGGCTGTTGACTTTCGAGGCGTAGGCCACGGGCTGATCTCCACTCCCCTGGTCCTGCGAGAGCACCGCTCCGAGGCCAGGCTTTGAAGCATCAGTAGTCAGCTTGAACGGGAGTCTGTAGTCCGGGTAGACGAGCACCGGCTTCTGGCTGAGCCATGCCTTCGCCCAGATGAACGCCTCCTCCTGAGCGTCTTCCCACTGCTGCACGCTGTTCTTCCGCAGCAAGCTAGTCATTGGCGCCATTCTCGATCTAAAGTCAGGCACAAATCTGCGGTAGTATCCGGCTAGGGCTACAAAGCGTCGCACTTGCACGTCGTCCTGCGGTCGCGGGAAGTCCACGATGGCCTTCACTAGTCGATCAGTCGGCTGAATCCCCGCTGGAGTCAGGTCGTGGCCCAAATACTCCATCTTGGTCGTCGCGAAAGAGCACTTGGCCGCCTTCAAGCTGAGTCCCGCTTCAGCCAGTCGCTCAAGTACTACTGCAAGTTCCACGAAGTGCTGGGCCACCGTCCCCTTGGTGAAGATCACCACGTCGTCGAGGTAGACGAGGCAACAGACCCACGTCAAGCCTCGTAGTACGCAATCCATCAACCGCTGAAAAGTGCTGGGCGCGTTGCAAAGCCCAAAAGGCATTCGTCGAAATTGGAAGAGCCCTCGGCGCGTTGTAAACGCGGTCTTCGGTCGGTCTTCTTCCGCCACTCCTAGCTGCCAATAGCCAGCATGTAGATCCAGACTCGTGAAGCGCTGCGACCCGTAGAGCGCCTCCAGGGTTTCGTCCACACGCGGCAGGGGGTAGACATCCTTCACCGTTACGGCGTTGAGGGCACGGTAGTCGATGCAAAAGCGCACGCTACCGTCCTTCTTGCGCACGATCACCACTGGAAAGCCCCACGCGCCTTCCCCTGGCTCGATCACCTCGTGCTGCAGCATCTCGTCTACGTTGGTGTCGATCACGGCATTCTCGGACACGGCGTGTCGTCTCCGTCGAAGCATGATTGGGGCAGCGTCGCCGGTGTTGATGTGGTGCTCCACATTCACAGTCGCTAAGGGTGGGCATCCCTTCTTCTTCTCGGCGATCTCGGCGTACTGCCGCAACAGCGCGAGCACCAAGTCCTTGTCGGCGGCCTCCATCTCGCCGATGTTGAGCTGCTCCTCGTTCTGTAGCGGGGAAGCGTCCTCCTTCCTCAGCGTTGCGACCCACTTGGCCACCTTCTGCCTTTCGAGCTCGCCGTTCATGGACAGGATCTGCATGTCCTCGCTGGTCGGGATCCAGGTGCCTAACGCGTCGCGGGCAGGCAGCTTCCCCCGGCGGCCTTCTACGTTCAGCACAGCCACTCGTATCACTCCGTCCTTCACCTGCGTCACCGTCGGGGCCATCATCAAATGCTGTCTGGACGTCGGCTTGGGCAGGAAGATGCCAGTCGCTTCCTCGTCGGCGTCCACCTTCAGCTGTACTACACTGCGCGTGTTCGACGTCAGCTTCGCTGTCCTGGCCAGGCGTACAATAACCTTCCGGTCGTTCCTCAGCTGCCGCAGGGTTGACACTTCATGGCACGTGAAAGGCAGTATGATCTTCTGGCCGCTCACGTTTCGGTACTTCAGTTCTCTGGAGCTGAAGTCCATCTTGACCTGTCGCTCCACCATCCAATCTTCGCCGATCAACAGTTCGTCGCCTTGGCCGTCCACAAGTAGGGCGTCCACCACCACTGTCTGCTGGAACTTCGTCGTTCCGCGGAATCGCCATACGCCGAGCACCTTGCATCGGCCGCCGCCGAACCCCTCCACTACGTCGACGGGGGCGTGCCGGATCACGCACTGGCCGTACTTCCGTAGCTCGATGCCCGCGATGCTGAATTGCGCGCAGGTGTCGAGTCGCACCTCTTGGACATGCTTTCTAGTCATGGCAAGCAGTGCCGTCGGCAAACAGCTCGGGTCGTCGCTTTCAGCGGCACGTAGCTGCGCCACGCTCTCAGGTCTGCCATCCTCACCGGGTCGTAATTCCACGTCGCCATAACACCCCTGTTTCTGGTAGCTGTACGGCTTCCAGTCCTTCGCTCGGCGTGCTCAGGTTTGCTCGGCACCCATACTCGCAGCTGCTCCTGCCTGGTCGGCTCGCTGTTGTCGCTCTTGCAGTCGCCGCGTCCGTCGGGCCACTCGGAACTGCTTGGCTGCCTTCAAGGCTCGTCGCCGAGCCGCTCTCATGTCCGCCAAGGTGCCCTCCTCCGGCAACTCCACCGGGGCGTGCTGGTCAAACCTCTGCATGACGTCCCGCCACGAATCTCCAGTCGATTCCTTCTGTTGCCGTTCTGCCTCTGTTGGTTTCTGGTCGTCTGCTGGGGGCTTCTGCCCTCGGATCGGTGGGTTGGACTGGTTGGCTGTGGCTCGTGTCGCCTTCCGTACCGCGGCTGCAGCGATCTGCGCTACTTGCTGGGCCTGCCGTTGCTGCTGCAGCTCCTCCAGCTCTCTCACGTCTTCAATCACCTGTCGTACGGCAATCCTCAGCACCTTCGCTCGTTCTTCTCTTCGCTCACGCACTTCGACTGTCAGGATCTGATGAGCTGCTGCTATCGCGTTCTCCGCTCGCCGTTGCCGCCGTCTGCTGGCTGCAGTCCGGCCTCCACTCATCACACCGGCTTGGTTGATCAGACTCGGGGGTAGCAACCCTGCTTCTGGCTCTGGCCTCACGTTCTGACCCGCCACCTCGGATCCTCTGTCGCTCGTCGACGCCACTCTTGCCGTCGGGGTTTCCGCTGTCGATGTTACGTCAGCTGCAGCTGTCGGTCTGGTCTCCACCTCCTTGGTTTCTCTGTCTGCGGCGCCACCAATCGTCAGCCGCGCCATCCTCGCATCGCAGCCGTCACTCTTCCCCTGGGTTGAGCAACGTTGGTTGTCACTCTTCCCCTGGGCTTGACTACCCGCGATCATCCTTCCGCTGCCACTCTCTGCCGGGGCCGCTGAGCCCGGGCTGATCATCGACTCGTCACCTCTTGCGGCTGCCATCACTCGAGGCCATCGCCCCTTCCGTTTCTCCCTCCGCGTCTTGGCCGGCGTCACCTGCGTCTCATCTCCGGGGTGTGCTCGGTTCGCGGGCAGCAGAGTCCCCTCCTCTACTGCCGCGGCCCATTTCCCGCTGCTGGTGCCGTGGCCGCATTGCTGGTTGCTGCGGTGCTGTTCTGTGGCGCTGCGGGCTGCGGTGCAGCTTCGTCGGCTATCCGCTTTTCGCACTCGAGCCACCAGTGTTCCTTCACGTGGCAGTAAGCGCACGATGTCTCCGACTTACGCTGCTCAATGGTGCGGGTACCTGGGGGACCATAGTTTGCCAGGCCTTGTCCACCTCGTCCACCTCCGCGTCCTCGACCATAGCCACGTCCTCCCCGGCCAGCCCTCCACGCGGTTGCCACGCGGCACCGTTATTGCCGCCACTCTGCTGCGGCTGGTAACTTGGTTCGGGCTGCTGGGGAGTCGGCAGCTTCTTCCGTCTTTACTTCGAGGGTCCGTGCGACCTTTGATTTGCTGGGCTGTATCTTACCGCTCACCCCATCTTCCCGTCCGAGGCTAGCCACCAGCATCAGGGCTTGAAGGGCCGCCACTGACACGGGATCTTGCCGTGCCGTCTCCGCCAGTCCGGAAACCGCCTTGCCCTCGGTATCGAAGCTCGGTGGCGCGTCCTTGCTGCCGCCAAAGCCCAGTCCCAGCCGCTTCCAGTCGATCTGACCCGTCGTATCGCCTGCCGTCGCGGCCTTCTTCTTCACTGGCTGCACTTCGTCCTCGGCGCCGTACTCGCGGTCTTCTCGGTAGCGGCGCTTAGCCACTCGCCAATCGGTGACTTTGAAGCCTTCCCCGAACTCCCCGCACTTGTCCTCCGCGAACTGGACAGCTTCATCCAGCGTCTGGGGCTCGTTGGTACGTACTTGGGTCGCCGTGGTCTCGTTGTTGATGCCGTTAATGAATGCCTCCACGTACGATTCTGCAGGCACTCTCTTGCCGAAGCCAATGTTCGTCAAGCTCGCTGCAAAGTCACCAAGCCTCTCACAAGGTTGCTGCACCCGCGCTGCTAACCGCTGCTGAATCTTGAACATGTTCTCTCTGCGGCTGTACTTCTTCCTCATCGTCCGGATCAGGTACGTCAGGTTCTTGTCTTGCGCTCTCATGTTCTCGGTCATGGTAATTAACCACTTGCTCGCTGCATCTTTCAGGTGCGCAGTCGCTCCGTAGTACAGCTCCTCTGGGGTCCATGTGTCGCCACCAAGACCTGCCTGCCGTTCGACCTCTTGCGGGATCGTGGCCAACCACGCCTCGACCGACTCGCTGGACTTGCCCTTGAAGCCCTCCAAGTTCAAGTACTTCATCTTGTGCCGCCGCTGGGGCTCGGGTGCTGGCGCGCGGACCACCACGGGCGGGGCTGGGGCGGATGTGGGGGCTGGTGGCTGCAGCATGAATCGGCGCATCATCGCTCGCTGTTGGCCGGGCGTCAAGGCCTCCCACCAGTCCATCGATTCCAGGTCGTCGTCGGCATCCTGGTTCGATCGCTGGCGTCGGCTCGGGCTCCTCGGCGCGCTGGCGTTTCGTCGCGGTCCGCGATCGTCATGTCCGTCCTGGTTGTTGTCTTCATCGCTGTTTCCGGCGTGGGCGCGCTCGTCTTTCTCCTCTTCGTCGCCAGCAGCATCGTTGTTGCAGCGGTCTCGCTCTTCCTCATCGGCATTGTTGTCGCCGTCGGCGTCGCTTCCATGATCACTCGGGGCGGCGCTGATGGCCACGCCACTGCTCACCACCACTCCGTGGGCGGCAGCGCTCGTCCCTGTCGGTGTGCTCAGCGGGATCTGCACTTGCGGTCGTCTCGTTCTCTTCGCGGCTGGTGGGGTGTTAGCCCGTCGGTCAGCTCTTAACGCGCGGTCAGTCGTCATCTCTGTTGCTCAGTCTCTCAGTCTCTCAGTCTCTCGTTGCTGGCACCTCGGGTTCGTGCCACTGGGCTAAGCCTCTTTGGAAAGCCCCTGTATGACCACCAAGTAAGTAGCAAGTAATTCCTTCTGCTGCGTCAGTCGCTCGCTGTGTCTTCAGTGACGTGAGTCCTTGTCTAAATG
>JAABLL010000640.1:0-12924 GCA_012295475.1 Phytophthora gonapodyides | reverse complement strand
TGTGAGCATGGATTGACACCAGCACCTTTGATGTAGACTCAGCAGAAGACCAAACTTGTGGCGTGTGGGTGGTGGCACACACTCGTGGCGGTCTCGTCGAATTCTGACGAAAGGTCTGAAGATCAGGTCTTCTCGTGGGGCTCAAATGATCACCATCAGTTGGGTCGCTGCCAGAGCTCTGGCGGTAGTGAAGCGGCGGAGTCGGCGCAGATACTTGGTTTGCCTCCGCGATTGCACGTTGCAAGCCTTTCCTGTGGCTGGAAACATTCACTCCTCGCTACGACCGAGGGCGACGTATTCGCGTGGGGGGGCGGACGTCATGGGCAGCTAGGCCTGAGAGCGGAGACCCTTAAAACGGAGAGCCCCAAACACATTGAGGCTTTGAAGGGAACGGCTATCACGAATGTCTTCTGCGGGTGGGAGCACTCGGTCTTTCGCTCTTCAAACGGCGAGGTGCTCATGTGCGAAAACAACCGACACGGCCAATTGGGCTGGCAGCAGGCTTCTGCTTCGGTGGCGAGTGAAAGCTCACGTGATAAGCGTAAGCAGGTGAATGCGCTCCCCGTTAAGTTGGCTGCGGTTAGAACTTTGTGCTGTATCTCACGGAAGGTGGAGGGCTCGTTGCTTGGGGCAAAGGGAGCCACGGACAGTTGGGTCTTGACAACGCCACCGAGCCCGTTGAATCTCCCTGCACTCCTTGAAAAAGTCCTCGATGGTCGCGCCCTCCGACTCGACAAACTCTGCAGCAGCGTACCGAACACACTGGTAAGCATTTACAACAGCCGCACAAGCTCGCACCCACTGCAGCTTTAACCCACAGCCTCGTACCTGACAGCTCCTCTTCGAACAGCTTAAGATACTGGTCGTGCAGCTCCTTGTACCTGCCAGCCAGAGCGTCCACTCGGTCAGACCGCAGAACAAGCTATCAACCATATCTCCTTCCTCTCCCCAACTCGGTCACGCACTGCAGCCACCTACTCGTGTTTGTGCTCGATGTCGCCGCCTTTGGCCTCGGTGGCGTCGATGAATGCAGCTGCGTGGTCCCTGTGCGATCCAGTCGCGTCACATTCCGTCAGAGCGCCACATGCCCCGCTTCAACCCGATCCAGCCGGCCGACCGGTCAAACGGCCCCGCTCACCCACCTAGCGAAGTTGTCGAACACGCGCTCAAACTTGGGCGACGAGCAGAACTCCGCGGCACGCGTGATGATGGACGACGCCATCGGAGCCCGGTCAACTTGTCGGGGTCGCAAACGGCCGCATTGACGCGACCTTTCGCGGGAGATGGCTACATCCAACAGACTCGCGCCACGCAACCCTTACACTTCACACACATTCCGTTCCCGACTGCTTAACGGCTGATTTTCAGCCAATGCGCGTGTGCCGAATTGGATGACTGGTGGCGAAGGTCCTGTCCGGGGCCGTAGCTGACGCTTCTTCCTCCTCCTCCACAGCAATGGCCAACTCCGCGACTTCCCCGACCAACAGCCCGGCCCCCGCCGCGGCCGCCAGCGCTGCCCCTGCCGCGGCCCCGGCTGCGGCGACGTCGACGTCTGCACCTGGTGAAGCTCACACGCATTCCGTTCCGACGGCTGATTTTCAGTAAATGCACGTGTTCCGAATCGAATGACGTCCTTGTGCCGGCTTGTGCGGCATTTGCCTTGTCAACTTCAATTTGCTCACCTTCAGCACCTGCTTGTTGTCAGAGATCGTGATTTCTGGGGACACTAATTTCCCTCAGGTTGGGTAATACGTAGTTGAGTCAACGTTGAAGCTGGCTGAAGACGGATGTCATGCTAAGTATTACGGTAGTGAAGTCATTAGGGAGGAGTGTCATGCCTAGGAACGCGTCGGCGGCCGCCGACGCGTGGAAGAAGACAGTCAGTCTGGATTTGGAGAGGTAGGGCGCAGGTCTGCCTAATAAACAGTTAACAGTGTTTTTTTATTTTCTTCGTCGCCGTTCTTCTTCGTTCGTCATGGGCCGTCGGAGCGACACAAGGCGTTCCTTCTTGGCTGCGTGTGCCGGCGTGATGCAACGGTCAAGGCTCTGTCACGGGTCCCAGAGATCGCCCGACTCATGACATTGCGTTTAGCACATAACCCTGGTGTTGAGACGCACGTCATTTCAAAGTTCGGGTGGGCAGCACAAAATCCTGCTGCGACGACGCGGCCCGTTTTGAAGCGGCCGAAGACTCCGTCACCCGGCCCAGGAGGAGCCCATTCCGACCACGGAGACACCCGTGCAGGAGTAGCCGACGCCGACGCCTGAGACCCCAGCTCCGTGCCTATCCAGATCATCGTCGAGAACAGCGTGGCTAGCAAGAACCACCAGGTCGCGGCCGTGTGGCTTTAAGCACCCGGTGCACAGTGCAGGGAAGGCGCGGACGGTCCCGCCGACAAGGTGCTGGCAGGACATGAACATCCGCTCCCTCTTCACCGAGACAGTAACGTACATTACGCACATCGACTTCCCGGGTACATGGCCCATGATCATTGACGACATCTGCCAGAGCTTGCAGCTAACGATTTCATTGCTCATTCTCGCATCGAGAAGACCACGGCTTCTTGCAGTGCCTCCGCACCACCAGAAGTGACAGAAACAGCACCTTCGCGCTGGCCGCGCGGCCGACCGCTGGTCAGCAGAGTATGGAGATCCCGGGCTCGCGCAACTTACCGTTGCATCAACAACACACCTCATCCTCAAGACAACGGACAAATGAAGAGGAGCGTGGAAAATGGGCCTGGTAGAGCTCAAAAATAAGCCCTGCGGCGCAGCACGGTGCACGGAGTTGTACGCACTGCTGGTGCCGACACTGGTCGTAGACGATCATTTGTTCGCGGAGGTAAAGAGCGCCCTCACCGTCAACCCCGAAGCTCTGAATGAGAGTAGGGAAGCTCTGGGCGTCGGTCAAGCTCGAGCTGTAGATGACTCTGCTGCGTGCATTGCCGTTAGCGAAAGCTGCCCCTCGCACTAGAGCTGGCGAAGGCGCTCAAAACGCGCATCAGCAAGCTGATTGCATCTCTCATTGGTATGACACGAGGAGGTCCTGGATTTTCCCAGACCGCTTGATCCGCTTCCAATGATTGGTTGACAATTGAGACAAATGCGACAGTCTTTCGGATCGCTGTGGACACGCCACATGGGTTGGAACTCGGCAGTGCTCCCGTTGAAGCGCGTTAGGGCCTGACATTCCCGGACGACGTCGATCCCGGATAACATATCCCGGACGACAACATCCCAAACGGGACTTTTCCGGATGGAGTCAAGTTCCTGACGGTGGGTGGGTGTGACGGGAGTCACACGCACCTTTAGCGTTAAGGAAGCGTTAACGCGCTAACCACAACAGACGCCTTTCGTCTCTGTTGTCCTTGTTCGAGGCCTTGCCTTCCCAGTCGTTTGCGAATACCCAGTACCAAACGACTTGCGAACTTCTAGGTTAGAGTTAAACTGAGTCTTTATTCTGAGATAGGAAGCAACGGAGTGCTGAATAGCCAGCCCAACCAGGATTATTGCGCGCACAATTACCGTGGCCCACACTAATTACACTTTTTGTTGTAGCATTTACACGAAACAGACCTTACAGCAGTGAAATACACGACTGAGCGCATGCATTAATAGTATAAACTAAATGCATGCGCTCAAATACCTGTAGCGCTGTAGCTGGTGCTCCCAACTTTCAGTTTGGTGAGTAGTGCAAAACTGCTCGATAGCAACCAACACGTACACACCACATACGTAGATGTCATGTTGCATTCCAAGCTCAAAAACAAAGTTTTTGTAGGCGCTCAAGCCTGAGGATCAGCGTCCGGGGATCCTTGGATTCTCCATCCACGCCGGTGGGGAAGACAATACACCGCACTCAGGAAATCGCCAGTTTAACTTCCTGAGGTAAGGAAATTATACGATACCATTTCTTCATTATCCGCAGCGCTTGCATTGCCAAGATACCAATATCATTTATTTCCACAACCATCGGCAGTCTATAGTCCTGGGTAGATACTTTATCGAAACAACCTGCTATAATTTGCGCGACAGGAGAGCACGGAACTCCACGGGTGGTGTTACCAGCTGGTCCTTTTTTTTTTTTTTTCCATCTTCGAAAGCCCCAGTAACAGCCAGTACATCCACATTAAAGACGCGGGGATTGATAAAAGCCGACATTCCACAATAATGTGTTTGTCCACCGAGTATTCGCTTTGCCCTTTGATACGACAGCAGTAGCTTTGCCAAGATGGAGATTATGTCAAACTGCATGCTGGCAGTTCTTTTTTCTTTCTCCTTTTCACCGACCGCTTCCAGCTCACCGCCAGATCCCTCTGGATCTTCCTCGCTGCTCTCCAACGCCCGAGTGATATCAACCCGGTTCAGTTTCTCTGTTGATAAGCACGGAATACACCAATTATTCAGTCAGTACACATTTACTGTCTCGACCAGCTCATCAATACAGACTAGAGCGTAAGAATGAGACGCCTGATATATCCGAGTTCAAGAGGTGTTTAAGTTTCGAAACTGTGACGATGCAATTTCCGGATGACTTGGAAAATAAATCATTACATATTAGTGGTATGAGGTTTCAACCGTCTCGTTCTCATGCTCTAGTGTGTATCATCGGATAGCGCAGCATCTTGCTCTCGGAATATTCTTTGCCACTTAATACGCCGACTGGGCAGCACCGGCGCAGATACGTTTCATTTGGCTTCAGACAACTTTAGAGTCACCAGTGAGAGACGACGACGCTGATTTAACTTTCGCGTGTAGTGCACGTCAACCTCCCGGCGTTCCTGGCAGAATGTGCTTGTCGCCGTTTTTTTGTGGAGAGACAAAGCGACCCACCGTTTATAATGCGCTTCTGCACTATCTTGCTTATGTGGTAAGCATCGTCATAACGCGGAGCCTCCTTGTGATACTGACCGCACAGGTGTAGTGCAACTCCCGATTTAGTGGAGCGCGGATACGGGCACTAGCCTCTCAGGCGTTGGTTTATGTCATTGCTGCTGGTAGCGTCAGCCTTCTTCTTCTCAGCGATGCAATCGAATGCACTCGCGAAAAGGACAAACTTCCTCCTGTCGTTGATCTTCTGTGAGCGCCCGCCTCCCCCCAAAACATACACAGTCGATTCGCACTGGCAACCAGTCCCACCACCAGCTTCGTTGTTCTCGATAAATTCAATCATTTCATGTGCTTTGTCCAAAACCGGGGATGCGTTGACCGATTCACGTCTTCCTGACCCGCATTTGCATAGTGGCGCAGGCGGAGACCCTCGAGCGTAAATTCGTTCCCAGTAACGCGTTCACCTTCCAGCAGCACCGCTAAATCACGAGAAATGCCTATTATCGCGCTTGTAAACCCACCTTCAAGTACGCCATCACAAATCTTGCCGCTTTGAGCTCTCCACAGAACCCCAAACATAACCATTTAGAAATGTATCAATTGGGCATACCATCGCAAAGAGGACAGGCCCTGCTACAAGTAGACCCCCCCCCCCTCCGCGCCCCGAGAATATCCAGCAACTGTACAACAAAGTCCTTCCGTACGTTCTAGCAGAGTTTGTCAACGACGCACTGTACGCTCGCGAACGGAAAGCAAACGAGATCAAGAGGACTTGAGCCGCACGTAAGAAGCATCTGCAAAGAAAAAAAACTTGAAAGAGAAGCAGCAACGAAGCGTGATCCGCCAAGTGAAGCAGTGAACAGTGCCAATACTAAAACCGATGCGATGCAAACTGACCAGCACTCATCAGAACAAAATCGCAGTGATCAAGAAGAAGCAGCTATGGCTAAGGAGACGTCACACATGAAGATAAGATCACGAAAGGAAACGTTATAACTGCTGCGATTTCCGGACCCCAGGCGGTGTGTTTGTTCTCGGTAAATCAAAATGATTATTGTATCCGTGGCTACCAAATTCCAAAATATACACCTCGATTTCTGATTTTCAGAATTTGGTGATGACAAAAATGCGTCTAAAACTGACTGGAAGCCGAATTGGGACTCGGAATAGGCGTAAGCGCTCCACAGGCTCAGTTTACAGGCGAACAACAAAACATCAAGTCGGCAAGATCGCGAGGCAATATGTTTTTCCAGACACTCTCACTCAAGGATGCCTGGGTGGATTATTGTGCGGAAGAGGGGGGGGGGGGGCAGCAACTCCAAGTGACTTGTAAACAGTTCACCCACGTGATCCTCATACACGACAATGTCATCGTATTTGCGCCGCAGGACTTGCAAGACTGGCGACGACTTTGGGCCGCTCTGGCAAGCAACAATCCCGGTGGATTCGCTCTTCATGACGGAAATCAAGGACTTTTGGATGTCCTTCAGGACTTTGAACGCCTCGTTCACTACCTGGCGATACTCCCGAAAATATACTCTCACTTGGCACGTGCATGAGTGCTGACGTAGCCGATGCGTCAATGACCGTTTCCAGGAGGTGATCCGCCGTCCAGACGTCTACCTGACTAAAGTTTCGGAAGTGCCTAAATCCGCGGTCGACAGCGTTCATGGCGTGCCCCAAGAACTTCAGCTCAACCCATTCACGTGTATCAATGCGAGCAGAGCCTTCCAAACGTAGTTGTTCTTTATCTGCCCGCCCCGACGCTCTTGGTTGACTTGTTCCGAACCCATGTCCTTGAGCAGGCGACGCAGCCACACACACTCGTTTACACAGTTGTTCAGCGCCATGTACTCGGCCTCAGTCGAGCTCAGCGCGACGGCCATCTGGAACGTCGAGCGCCACACCACAGGCCCTCCACACATCATGAGCACCATATCACTCACAGAGCGTCGGTCGTCATGGTTGCCAGCCCAGTCCGCGTCGGAGTAGGCGACAAGTTGTGTTCCCAGCAACCCGTCGTAGGTGATGCTAACGTCCTTGGTCTTCAGCAGTTAGCAAATCACCTTGATCACGGCGTTCCAGTGTGTCTGTCCTGGATTCTGTAAGGACTGGCTCAGCTTGGCCACCCCAACCGCGATGTCGGGTCGCGTACCCCAAGCCAAGTACACCAGGCTGCCGATGAGCGAACGGAATGGCTTCGATTTCATCGTCGTCTTGTCCTCAACGGTCTGCGTTCGTCGGCCTTGGTCAGCTGCACACCTGGAGTCAGGGACGGCTTCGCGTTCGCTTGGTTAAACTTCGTGATGACCGCCTCCGAGTACGCCTGTTGGCTAATACTCAGGGTCTGACGTTCCATGTCGCAGTCGATTTCGATACCGAGAATGAACCGTGCGCGTCCGAGGTCCTTGATCCGGAACTTCCCCGCGATCCCATCCTTGACTGAAGCAATGACTGTCTTGTCACGTTATGCAATCAGCATGCCGTCACATATAGCCCCACAATGCAGTTGTCGTACCCGTCGCCTCTCGTGTACACGCATGCATCAGCGTTGGCCGGATTGAATCCCATGGTCTTGAGGTGGTTGTCGATAGTCTCGTTCCAAACCCGAGACGCCTGCTTCAGACCGTACAGGCTCTGCAGCAACAGACACACGATGTCGTTTGCACCTTGCGCTTCCGCTAGCGAATGGAGCTATCGAGGTCCTTCAGGCAATTACATGTAGATTTTTCTTCGATCTTTCTGTACAGGATGGCGGCGTCGATGTCCCATTGTTCAATCTCGAATTCTTCAGCCATCCACTTTGCCAGCTTGCCACGGATCGAGTTCAGGTAAGGCACCAGCGCATACGTCTCCTCGTAGCCGATGTCATGCCGTTGCTATAAGCCCTTGACGACAAGTTGAGCTTTGTATCGAAAGACATGTCCCTTCTCATCTCGTTTCAGCGTGAGCACTCAGTGACAACCGATCGGGCGATGGTGGGTTGGTCTCGGTACCAACTTCCACATCTTGTTCGACGTCAGCGACTCCAGCTCACTGGCAATCGCTTTCTTCCACTCGCTCTGGCCCGTGCTGGTGGTCGCCTCAGCGTACGTCCTAGGGGTGGCCTCCTCTGCGGTCATCACTTGGCCACCGTCGACGACAAGCTGCACTGAAGACTTCATTGCCATGTTCCTCGTACGGACGCAGAGTCTCTCGAGCTCGTCCCAACCGCTTCAGCACCAGTTTTTCCACCAGGCTCAGCGTCGCTCCAGTGTCCGCCAGCATGCGCGACGGTAGGCAGTCGATAAGACTTCCTGAAAGGGCCTCAAAGCTCCCCACGGAGTTCTCTCATTTGTTCTACTTGGGCGACTCTGGCAACAACCCGCTGTACAAGACTGTAGTTTGGCACATACTTCTGTAATCTGTGCCATGCAATTCTGGGTTGCGGTGATGTTGCGCTCCTACATTCAAATTGGGATATTGGTAAACGATTAGATCCCTAAACAAATAGCAACATATCCCAAACCTGTAACATGAAGAGCTCCAATATGAGCTAAACAACTTCAATCGAGAGACTTGATCGAGTGAATCGCGTCGATCTGGCCTGTAGTACAATTTTAATTTTACCGCCAGGGTCACTATACCGATTCTTGTCGACGTATAAATCGCCAATCCGCACTTAAGCCAAGTTACTCGCGACACTTCCTTTCCACTCCGATCGGTTGACAGAAATGATAGCAGGGTCGAGTGTTCCAGTACTGCCTTCGTACGACTTTCACATTCTTCTGGAGGGCGTAAGTTGCGTTCCACGTCGTAGATTGCAACTGACAGTCGGCCCACCAGCCATCGAGTCTTATTCCTATCGTTTTCTTTCTCAGTAAATCTCCTTTAATTTGAAAAGGGTCTTGTTTGATCTTCACTTTGTTCCCGAATACTATATCAACAAGATTTCGGAAACCCGATGCCCATTGAATGAACTATTTGTTTTTTTGGTTACAAGCTCGGTAAACGAGCTTCTGTCTTTGCATGTTTTTTTCAGATTTGGTCAGTGCTCTGCCCAATATTTGACCTACCTCATTTTTAACCAGCCGAGGTGGGTCATGCAACCTTAATTAGACCTGACCAGAAAAATTTAAAGTCGCAAAAGGAGCCACAGGATGGGTTAAGGTTGCTTTCAAGCAACGCATGTAAAATAACGTAAAATTCCAGTCCTTAATCAACTAGAAGTTATCACCACAAAACAAAACAAAAATAATTTTATGCATCTTATCTATACGAATTAATGTTGTACTTACTCGGAACTACACAACCTTCCATTCCTGAATTTCCCTTCTTTTAGTTCAAACCGATGAAGCTGCGAAACCGCGCGTCCAAGCGCGCACCGCCGTACCGGTAGTTCGTATGAGATACCTCCAACGGCAACACTACGAGGACCCCCCCTTCCCCACGTGTGCGTAAGAAGGCACACCTGACTACGGCGATAAGGCCCTACGCAGAAGAAGTCACGCACGAGTACGACGCAGTCGACCGGTAAGTTGCACGAGAGTCAATTACGTTGCCCTCTCACGTTGCATGAATTACGTAGCTCTGCCCACGTTGCTATACAGAACCGGATTCGAGTAAAGCACGCATGGCCAAAAGGCCCCTGTTGGCGGCTGTGGCCAAGCCACTTTTGTCTGAGGCCGCATGCTCAAGACAGCACCAGCGCTTCAGCCGAAGTCGACGTCAAATGTCGAGCCCAAGACAGCGTCGGTGGACCTGACCAAGCCCACGCGGTGCCCCCCATGCTCGGATCCAGGTCAAGACCACGTCGGTAGTGGTGCACAAGAAACCACAACCCAGGATTTTCTTCCACGAAGACTGTAAGTAATAATGATCTATTTCCTCAATTTGCAATGGTGTAAACCAACGTTGCGGATATAAATCAAAAGAAACCAAGAAGCAGAGTAAAGTTTAGCGCAACGGTAGCTCGAATAAAACTATAACACTACAGCAAGCAAAGGATTGTGCATCGTTATTGATAGAGCAACGTTAAGGAAAAACCAACGCTAGCAATACTGCGACGTTTGTGATGCAGAAACGATTCAGGAAACAACGATATCGATGGGCAAATGTTAAAAAATTGTTTACAGGTGCAGACTAAGCGTGAGAACGACTGCCTGATATATTCGATTTTAAGAGGTGTTTGAGTTTCGCAATGCCCTTTTCGCCCTCCAGGGCTACCTGACGATTCCACCCATAACCGTAAATGAAGCTGTTGTCTTGTAATCCGACGATCACTGAAGCTGGCAAACTCGAGTAGTCGTACAGGTCGATCTTCTCTGAAATGGGTAAAAAGTCGCGGTGGGCTGGTTAGGGCTTGCCGCCCGGTAAAGACTTCAGGAAAATCCACTTCCTTGCCTTGAAGTTCGGGAAACACGTCTGGCACCCCTCCGTGATAACCCGGTACAGCTTTTCGTGAAATGGGCAAAACGTCGCGGTGGGCTGGTTGGTCGCTAATTTGTAGAGCGACCAAAACTGTATGTATATTGTACAGACAAGAGCGTGAGAACGAAACTGTTGACACCTGATACTGCTAATATTTAATTATATTTGTTTTCAAGTCACAGTTTCGCAATGCAATTTCAAAGTCATTCGGAAACTAGAAAATTGTGTTTTGGGAAGGAGATATAGTCATTTTTCGTGGTGATTGCATTCACGGTGGCGGAGACTATACCAGAACCAACGTGCGTGTCCACGTTTTCTTGGACCCTAGCAATACACCGCAGAAAAAGCTGCGGAAGTCAAACAGCATCAATTTGGTTCGCGTGATCCCCATGAAAATACCGACGGAAGAATCGAAGGAGCGCGAGTACATTGTTTGTGGTTGTGGCCAGGTGTTCAAGTCTGGAGCTGGAATGAGAAAGCATACGCGTGCGCAGCACAAGTTCCGTTTCTATTAAGTACCCGAAACATACGAAGCAACCACCGCGAGTCACTCCGACAAAGACTAAGAAGGCGCCGAAAAAAAAGATCGTGAAAAACGCTGTGGCGAAAGGAGGAAGAAGAGCCAAGTGCAGACGAGAGAAAGCACCAGCTCCTGCGAGTCCGAGACGCGAAGGCTACACCGCAGCAGGCCGCAAGCAGAAACGGAACAGACCGCAGTAGGTCAGCCGTTGACCATAGAGCAGCGCCCCCCAAATAATAATAGCACCCATCTCTATGTTGCAGTTGCGTCGTACATCTCGTCTGTATTGGTACCAGACAGTCGCTTGCATTAGGAGCAGCGCTCGCTGCAGCAGCCCAGCATACTTCGATTTTCTCCCTTCTAGCCATCGTCCGGAAGGTAATGAAATGCTGCTGTACACGATTGATCTCATAAACTAGCTATAGTTATTAATACGGTTTGCAGATGGCAAGGATTCCTGGCAACAAGAACTACTGAAAGCAGGAGCTCAACCTCCTCCTAACAATACTGGAAGAACAACTGCCCACTACCCCAGGCGATTGGAGCAACGTGGCAGCTGAGTACACAACCAGGAAGGAGTTGTCAGGTGGCAACAGAACGGCTGTAAGCCTGCGGAGGAAGTTCTCTGCACTGGTGGTTCCGTCTGGATCGGAATCGTGCTCGTGCTCGCCACTTCAAGCACTCGCCCTGCGGATCAACACACGCATTGACATGCGGTATGGCGTGCGTTTGAAAGTACCGCGACCACAAGTGCATCCGACAGACACGCCGGAAAGGGATATACTGATGCCCGCTGCTCAGGTGGATCTCGACTCGGCTTCCCCTCAACAACGGGTTTCCATGCCCAATCTGCTGCTACTGCTGCGTCATCTTCTGGAAAAGAAGCGCAAATCAGTATGTACGGTCCTGACGCTTTCGACCTTTCACCCCGGGCAAGTTCGCGTCGAGCTCACAGAAGACGAAAAAGCCGATGCGTCTCGCGCAGAGCCATCTCTGCGTGAACTTCATGGACGCACCACCGAGACCAAGGACACACCACCGCCGACACTCATACCGCTCTACCACGAGATCATTCAGCTGGCAGTGAAAGCGTAGCTCGATTCGGATTCTAGGGAAATGCAGCGTGAGCTGCGTCAGCGGGAAGAGCGCCAGGGAACTGTACAGCGCCAGCGGAAGATGATGCAGTTGGTGGCAGCTTTGATTGAGGCAAAGCCGTCCTATATGAAAAAGGCACAGCGGTTCTAGAATTTTAAAGCATCAGTACGCTTTGAATACGATTTGATGGCCAGAAGCAAAAGGCTGCTGCTTCAAACTTCGATAATCCCCAGGCCCCCGAAGGCCAGTAGGCAGTAAATTACGAGTCCGACCGTTTCTATTACGGGAGTCACACGCACCTTTAGCTTTGAGGAAGAGTTAACGCGCTAACTACAAGAGACGCCTAGCGTCTCTGTTGTCCTTGTTCGAGGCCTTGCCTTCCTAGTCGTTTACGGGTACCGATTACCAAACGACTTGCGAACTTCTAGGTTAGAGTTAAACCGAGTCTTTATTGGTCCCGCTCATAAGTTCCTACCTATGTAAGCTGTCTAATTAAATCACCTTCGAAGTGACCTATAACATATGGATGGTTCTTAAGCCATCTCGTCATCCTAAGTACGAACCGTACTTAACGACCCACCATAAGTGCGCACCGCACTTAATTACAGTGTGTGGACCACCAACTGTGTGTGTGGTACATCACTATGTGACCACACCATGTGTGTGTAAAATACAAGTAGGCACGAGACGATCTGATCCACCATCACGATGCACCACATAGTGCTTCGAGAACTGCCGAACCACATCTCGATGTGCTCGTGCCACATGATCCGACATATTCTGGGCATAGTCCTCGTCACTGATGTGTTTGCCGTAGTGACGAAGCTGCCGGCGCATCGACTTCATCTCACGCAGCAATGAATCCATACCCTTCTTAGACATATTAACGTTGGAGTAAGACTCAGCACGCGCAAATATGTAGTTTTAATACTCGCACTTTGTCTGATTATCGACAAAACGGTTCCACATCGCGTGAGAAATCTCCTCCTGACAGATCATCTCAGCGTCTTGAGCAGGAACGCCGCACTAAATTATTGGAATCTGGCAGAAACATCAAGACGAATGGGGCG
>JAABLL010000639.1:0-12929 GCA_012295475.1 Phytophthora gonapodyides | reverse complement strand
GAAGCCTGGAGTACCGCTCGCAGGCTCGTCGGAGGCTGTCGCGACAGATCCAATCTCCAGCACAACTCAATCGGGCTCGACACACACAAGCAAGCCGCACACTCACTCACTGCGAGAGTCCAACCTCGGACCAACCAACCATCAACGATGCACGTCACCTGCTAGCAACAACCTAGCAGCAACTCGCCACGGACCCATCCACCTACCCTTCCCACCCACCACCACTCGATACTACAACTCAAGAACAAAGATGCAATTGACTCCAGACTCGAATACGTCCTCGACGGCCAGCGACACGGTCTCCGATACCGCACCCCGCTTTGTGCGCGCCGTCTACGACATGCTGCAGAACGAAGACCAGCGCATCCTCTCGTGGTCGGCCGACGGATCGCACTTCCAGGTCTACGACGTGGCCCGGCTGGAAAGCGAGGTGCTGCGCAAGTACTTCAAACACAACAAGTTCTCGAGCTTCCAGCGGCAGCTCAACAACTTCGGTTTTCACAAGTGGACCAAGACGCGCGCCAGCGTCGCCACGTTCAGCCACGACGTGCTCGTGCGGTGCCACCCGGCACATCTCGGCGCACTGGCGAGTCAGATGAATACGATGATGAAGATAAAGACGGCGCCGGCGGCAATGGCAATGGCAATGGCCACCATGTATGTCAAGCCGTTGACGGTGGCGAAGCGACCTCGCGGTCTTCAGGCCACGATGTCCGAGCAGCAGGCCTCCGTGAAGAAGCAGAAGATGTCCCCGCGCGATGTGTGCTCGGTCGACGACCTGAACAACGTCAGCTTCGCGTGCACGCTGGAGCCGCTGTGGCTGCTGGATGGCAGCTGTAGCGAGGACGATCTGCTGCTGGACTCGCTCGACTCGGTCGATCTGGCGGAGCTGGACTGGAACGCCGTCATCTCGCCAGTGGAGATCGGGGTGGAGGCCGATTGCACCGACTACGATTTTAGCAGTGCCATTGGTGTCGACGCCGCTGACATCGAATGTGCCGCAGCATGTGGCCTGCTCACTGACGACGATGTGGCCGCCGTTCTCGATAACCTGGATGCAGCCGATGCACTGTTCGGGTGCGATCTCGACGCTGAGCTCGGGGGCACCATCTCCGACATGGACTTCAGCGGCGACTTCAACGTTGCCACTGACGCGATGCTTTTCGTCTAGAGAAGCACCACTCGAAGCAAGCGTTGCTCGGGCGACTATGTGTGTGTAGTGTGTATTGCTGACGGACTGTCGAATAAAAGGATCGGCAATTTTTTTGCAGTAAATCGAAGAGTTTAGTGCTGTTTTTTCATAAACAGGAAAAACAATGTTTTTTCTTGGCTATCTTCAGCTGGTGTGCAACATGAAACCCTGCCTCTGCTCTGCTCAACATTGCTGCACATATCTTTGCATACAGTGTTTGCTCGACCACGACGAATGGCTGCTGTTATCAACACTTGGTCTCGAGCCTGCAGCATATCTCCCAGTTTTTCACTTGAAGTTTTGTCGACAATAGCACCTTTTGGGGGTACCGATAGCACTTCAATAGTCGAGATCGTCCCGCTCAGTGCAGTCGTCCTCCGTATTTTGCCAGCGGCGCCGCGCCCCGATCTATCAAAACGCAAATCAAAAACAAAAACACGCACGTGCCCTCTGAATCACATCCGAAAATACCACAGCAATAATACAATAATGCACGTACCTCGTCCAGGTCTTCGCTGTCGGCCAGGGACTCGTCAGATGACTCTTCGTCCGGATAGTCGTTCGCAGCATTGTCTTCATCGTTGGAATCCTCGCTCAATCTGCACAACATGCCAGACACAGGAACAAAAAGTGTCAAAAACAAATCCAGCAACAGAGGCCCCCACCGCCAGCAGCCCGCCGCCTCTCAGCTTTATGATCATTTAGATCGGTCCCAAGCGTCCTCGCCACGCACGTCTCAGCGGTCCCAGGGGTATCTATACAGGCATGCGTACCCGTCAACTTCTTCGTTGCTATCGATGTCGGACTCCAGCATGTATTCCTCCACCTCGTCACTCGGCGCGTCTTCCGAGAGCCACCGCTGCACCTCTGAGCTCACACTCACGACCGGCACTCCATTGACGCTGGTTGGTTCCGAATCACCCCCCGAGCTGGTAGCAGTGTCGTGTGCACTATCATGCCTCTCACTCGCTGAAATATCAACGCAGTAGACGTCGTACACGTAGTCCTTTTCGTGTTCTGCTTCCTCGCAAGCAAGTAGTGCCGTTTCCACATTGACGTGCCCTCCACGCTTTGCAAACACCGCCGCAGTCGTTCCTTCCCAATCCTGCTGAAGAACGCTGGTCGAGCCTGAACGCAGCAGCACCTCGATCACATCACTGCGTCCGTGGAGCGCCGCAGCCATCAGAATTGTGCTTCCATCCGCCGGTCGTTGGAAAGTCATCGGGTCCACGCGCAGCTCCGGCCGCTGCGCGTTGTAAATATGAAAGAACGGGGCGAAGTCGTTGGATCGGAAGGCGTTCCAGACGGCTTCGTCCAGCTCGCGCTCGTGCGGGTTGAGTACTCGCGTGGGTTTGAGCCGTGCGCCGTTGATCGTGACCACGTCGGCATTGCTTTTTTCAATGATCTCGGCGTCTGTCAAGTCGTTGGCCTCGAGCTTGCTGGGAGCTGCCGACACCTGCAGGTCCACGAGTCGGATGCCGTGCAGCTCCATGGCCTGCTTCTCCTTGATCTCCAGTACAGGCTGCAGTCCTCTGGACTTGAGCATCTCCTCTTTCCGCCGTGCCTTGGAGCGACTCTGCTGCTGCTTGACGCGACTCTGCGTCTGTGCTGGGGTAGCCGTGGGCTGCTTCTGGAACACGGGCGGTTTCCGGGCCAGCATGTCGGCGCGCTCGTCCTTCAGCGAGCGCGCTTTGCGCTTGAGTCGCTCCGTCCACTTTGTGCGCGTGAGCGGCTGCTGTTCCATAGTGTCGATGTGCTTGAACACGAATTTCTTCTCGGTGGTCGACAGCTGCGTGAAAGCCTGCAGCAGGTCGCCCTTGCTGCGCTTCGAATCGGGCTCGCTGTGAACCACCAGCCGCTCCATCGGGTCATCCGTGCGCTTGCGCTTGATCCGCAGGAATACAAACGACGGCGTGTTCTTCTCCTTTGGCGTCTCTGCATTGCTCTTAGACGTTCGCGGGGTCGCGGCGCTGGCGGACGGCGCTGCAATGTGCGTCCGCGCACCGGCACTTCCGACAGCAGGCGACGACTGGTCCACCATTATCTCGAAAAGTAACTGATTATGAAAAGTTTTTTTGGAGTAAATGTAATGTGGTACACATTAAATTGATCTATTTTCTGAATCGCTCTTCAACGTGCTCCAAATAGGGCTCTGCTCCAGAACGGCAATTGTCGGAAGTGCGTAGTTTCCTACTGGACCATGAGCTCCGTGGCGGTGGGTGATCTGCGCCACGAGATGGACGAGAATGTATCGGCGACCAAGCGGAAGTCGAGCGGGAGCGGTGCCAACACCAAGACGAGCTTCCTCATCCGAACGCTTCCACGGGACTGCAATCCGACGCCCGTTCCAACAGGTAGCTTGAGTACAAGCGCGTCGGGAATGCTGTCCCCGTTGGGGAACAAGGTGGGCGGTCGGCAGGAGTCGGAGCTGGAAGTTCTGCAGCTCGACAACCCGTTCGACGACATCACGGAAGAAAAGCTGGTGCGCTGAAGTTCTTTTGGTGCTGGTTGTTTTGGTGCTGAGAACTGATAGAAAGGAAACCATTTTATACTGTAGAGACAACTCACGGGCAGTCAGGACCTTGAGAGAGTGGCGTCACTACAGATTTCGGTCGATTCGTCCAAGCAGTCGGTCGAGGCCATCGGAGAACTCTTGCCGACGCTGCAGCAGTTGCGATTGCAACAGAGCAGTCTGAACAGCTTTCGTGATCTTGGCACGTCGTTGGGCTCGCTGCGAATTCTTTGGGCAATGCACTGTCAGATCTCCGACTTGGACGGCATTGGGGCACTGGTGAACTTGCAGGAGCTGTACTTGCAGCACAACAACGTGAGCGACATCAGCCCCTTAACGATGCACGAAGAGATTCGCGTAATTGGTACGGAATTCCATTGGCGATATGACCACAAAAGGAGCGCTCACCGCTTCCTGCTTTTTCGTACATGGTATTCGCAGATTTGGAAGGGAATCAAGTGGCGGACGTTGGTCAGCTCGAGCAACTGGGTAGGAAGACGCTAGCGAAATCGTATACACGCCGTCCATACTAACAACTTCGTTTTGGTCCTCTCTGGCTTCCAGCTTTCTGCCCGCAGCTAACCTCACTCAACTTGACTGGAAATCCTGTTGAGACCGTCGTGAAGTACCGTCGAATAGTTGGCAACTTTGTACCGCAGCTCGTGTCCTTGGACGATAGAGCTCTTTCCGACAGTGAGCGCGTCAAATTGTCGGACTCAGAGATTGACGATGCCATCCTCACGCACCAAAAGCAACTTCACGAAGAGATGCCAGGCCGTGGATTAGGCGGATCTGGACCGAACGATGTTTCCAGTCCTCGCCAGCTTTCCTACTCTTCGAGTACTGCCAGTTTGAGTGGACTTCCTGTCGATTCTCCGCGCAATGAAGATTCGGGCAGCCGACTCACTCATGGAACCGACATCGTGTTCGCTGGAAATGTTTCGAGTGCTTTGCGTCGACACCGACACGAAGCCGAAACGGACGACCTTCACAGCTCCACTGGTAGTTCTAAAGGGTCCATCAGTGCGTCTAACTCACGCCCTCCTTCGAGTCACGGGCTGCTTGAACGTCCCAAGACTCCTGCACGACGGGTTTCTATCACGGACACTCTTGATCGAGCGAGAGAATTCGACACGCACAAGTACACGTCACGTGACGCCATCCTCGACGAGCTGAAAACGTGGCAGCTAGACAGTGTCGGTACGTCCCAGCTAGGCGTCCCCCGTGACGCAGACGAAGTGCTCTACACTGAGGTCGACAGCTCGTCAACTCGCAGCAGATCTCGACGGAAAGGAAGCGTCGACGGCATTAAACGTAGCGAGGCTGCCTCTGCTGCAAGTAAAGCACGACTGGAGCGTCGGCCGAACACCTCCGCTGGCGTTTTGCGTAATGGTGCAACCGTGAGAGAAGCCTTCGTTGAAATGACAATCGGAGCAAGTAGTAATCCACCACGGCCGGTCTCACGAGGGAGCTCTACAAGGCAGCGCGGCTCATCTTCGACAACTTCAGGTGTAGATATCTTGATCTTGGACGGCGGTGACGACAGGAAGCGCCCGTGTTCGCCTACGAAGACGACCAGGGGCATTTTCACGACTAGTTCGAGCAGTTCTGCTGCGTTGGGACGCCATGATGAGTGGAATTTGGAGGTCCTCTCCCCCAAAGTGGGCATTTCCACCGCGAAGCGCCACCTGCCGTCTTCGCTGAGCAGAAAGCAACAGTTAGAGCGCTCCTTGGCACGAGGTTCAAGAGAAGCTGCGGGTGAAGACGACACAAGTGACAGTGACGCCGACGATGAGTAAGTATCCCGTGAGTATTTCCCTCGCCCGCTTGTTGTGGTGGCTTGCGCCAACGTTTACTGCAGTAGATAACATGGGCTTGCTTCCTTGTAGATCCAGCGTGTGTCCAGCAGTGGCAACAGGGAACGGCAGTCCGACGCTGGTGCCCAAGACAGCCTTCTTCAATGTGGCCGAGAGTCTGAATGCGATTGAAAAGTGGAGAGACGAGATGGAGTACGACGCGGAAGACACCGCCGTGCTGAGCATCGCCAGTCTTCAGCAGAGTTGCGTCTCTCCTCGTGGTGCTGCACGATCGAGCAGCGAACTTCTCGATTGCAGCACTGCCGCCAGCGGAAACCAGCAGCACTCTCCTACACGCCAGCAACCGCAACATCTCAAGCTGGCACCGGGTCCTGGAAACCAGGAAAGTGACGCACAAAATGTCAAGTTGCTGAAAGAAAATACTGGCCAGCTCAAAACCCGCGATGGCTTTCGAGCTTTCTTCCGCGGCATCGAGGAGGGACGTCTGGAGGGTATTTTGCAGCAAGCGTTCGCAGACCATGGCAAGGTGAGGCGCCGGATGCAGCTCATGAGTGGGTTCTTCCGCCACGAACTGCATTAGTGAAAGAAAGCGAGGAATCGTTAGCCACCGGGTATCAGGGAATAGGAATTTGTGCCCTGGTTTATGGTATCATCTCTTCTACAGCCGTTCATCGCTCAGCAGTGCCGCACCCCCCTCCGCATCTCGCAGCTGAATGAGTCGGTTGCTTCAATCGCGTCCAGGACGATAAATTCACGCCAGTCTGCTACAATTACGAGCGGTAGTCGGCGTTGATGGCCACGTACTCGTGCGTCAGGTCGATGCCCAGCACCTGCGTCTCCTCGGCTCCAACCCCCAGGTCGATCTCCATCTGCTCATGATCCAAAACATTAGTTCAACGCCACCGAAGCCTTAAACAAGCAGTAAACAAGCAAAACGTACCTCGACGAACTTTCCGTGCGGCGGGAAGTTGTGCGAGCTGGCGTCAAGGCCACCCCGAGTGGGCTCGATCAGCATGGCGTCGCGCATGTGGGCCACGAGCTTCGCCTCCACGTCGTCGCTCAGCACCATCTCGCCGTTCTCGAAGATCACGACGCCGCCCATCCGGATCGTCATGCGGCGCTGGATGTTGACGTCCTTGTGGTGCAGGCCCATGTACTTGCCCACCGCCATGACGAGGCGGCCCACGTTGGGGTCGTTGCCGGCCACGGCACACTTGAGCAGCGGCGAGTTGACCACCGACTTGCCGACGCCCTTGGCCATTTCCTTGGACAGAGCTCCACGCACACGCACCCGCATGACGTGGTGGGCGCCCTCGCCGTTGCGCACGATATCCTCGCTCAGTCCGAGACACACGTCGTGCAACGCCTTCTTGAACTCGTCCAGCTGCTTCATGTCGAAGGGGATCTGGTCGGACGACACGAGCGTCACCGTGTCGGACGTGCTTTGGTCCGTGTCGATACTGAGCGAGTTGTACGTGTCTCCAACCACCTCCGTCAGCAGCTGACGCAGAACGTCACGCGGAATCGACAGGTCTGCGGGTATCAAGCACGCAATTTGTCAGCATAACACGCGTCACCGTTCCTAACCAAGATATCGTACCAGTCAGGATGTAGGACAGCATCGTGGCCATGTTGGGCTCGATCATGCCGGCGCCCTTGGCAATACCGACGATCCGGCCGCCGCACACGTCCATGGAGCGGATCTTCGGGTACAGGTCTGGCTCAGATAATATCACAACACAAGGGGATCAGTTCGAAAAGGCGCAACAATGTCTAGTGGCAGAAGCTCCGCCCGCCTCACCGGTCGTCATGATGCCCTCAGCAGCCGGCAGCACTGAGTCCGCCTGCAGGTTGCCTACGAGCTTGGGCAGGTTCTGCACCATGGCGTCCACGGGGATGCGCCAGCCGATGACGCCCGTGGAGCAGGGCAGCACCTGCGAGCCGGCCTCCAGGCGCAGGTGCTTGGCTAGCTGCTCACAGACCTCCTCCGCGTCGGCCACGCCACCGCCACTGGCGCACACGTTGGAGATCTTGTTGTTAACCAGGATGGCGCCGAGTTTGGGCTCGTGCAGACGCTTGCGGCCCACCAACACGGGCGCGCCGGGGAAGGCGTTCTGCGTGAAGACGGCGGCGAACAGCGGCGTGGGCTTGACGGGCTTGATGAGCGTCATGGTCATCTTGGACGGGAGATGGGGCGCCTCACGCGGCACGAAGCTGAACTGCGTGGTGGCCACCGAGAAGCCCCAGGGCAGGCGACTCTGGTGCGTCTGCAGGTAGTCGGTGTACTCGTGACGCGACTCGAACACGAACGGGTGGCCGTGCGTGGACAGGCAGCGCGTCTGCTGCTTGAGCACCAGAGCGGAGCGAGAGCGCGAGAGCGACGACAAGCGCAGGATCGTCATGAGAGCACGGAGGAGCTGCTGGGGGGGACGCCGCGAGCTGGAGTGTGGCTCAGTGGCCCGACGGTTTAACTGCCGGGCAAGATCTGGGGATAGCCAATCGGCGTCGTTCGCAGGATCTAATCGTTGTGTTTACCGGTGGACGTCCATGTGCATGTTCGTGGACGGCATGGGGCAGTGCAGGACCAGGAGAATTCGGGCGCGTTCTCGAGCGGCAGTGGTGGATGGACGGGAAGGCTGAGGGTATTGTAGAGTGAAGATGTGTTTGCGGTGATCATGACAGCGGACTGCTAGTAGAAGACAGGCTTTGCGATCGGGTTCAATGGCGCTCAGTCACGGTCGCGGAATATACGATTCCGGCATGCTGTCACGAGCCTAGCAATGCAACGAAGTCTACGATCCGTATGAGGTAGCCCAAACTACACCCTCACGCAACCACGTACAGTGTGTACGTCGTTGCTAGCGAAGATCAGCTTCAGTTGTAGTGGGCCGAAATTACCACTAAAAATAAGTGTGCTTTTTCTGAAATTGGTCGCGTATAATCGCATATCGTTGGAGAATCATGGCGCCGGTCGAGGACGGGAACGAGTCGGCTTCGGACGCGCCGGTGCCTCCCCCACCGCCTCCCCCGCCGCCGCCGCACGACGACAAGGCCATCAAACGTACTGCGCTCAGGCCCCAGCGGAAGAAGAAGGACTTCCGCGAGATCCTAGCGCTTTTCCATGAGGAGGCGACGGACGTAGCGCAGTCCAAGAAAGCGTGGAGTTCGCTTTGGCAGGCGACGCTGGCCGAGAGCCAGGAGGACCACAAGCGTCGCCGCCAGCAGGAGCAGCACGGGCTCAAGCGCAAGAAGGGTGACCACGAGCACGGCTCCGTGTCCGTGCGAGGCTCGCTCTCGCGCCACGGCAGCATGAGCCTGGACCACATCAAGCGGGCGCGGCAGGTACGACGCTGGCCGTGAAGCTCCAGCTTTTAGACAAGATCTGACGCCTCTTTATGTGTAAATAGGGCTCCACGGCAAGCACGGACTCGTCCGAGTCGAGCAAGACTGGGAGGTTGGGCGGCCGCTTCCCCAAGCCTGGCCCAAAGGCGTCCAAGCTCAAGTTCGGCGGGCGAACGTGAAATAAAATAATGTTAGGTTTCATTACAATACGGATGATGAGGCCAATGCGCATAGTGAGCGGTCTAGGGCCTTCACGACCTTCGGCCGAGCCCGCTTCCACTTCATAATTTCGCTTGGCTTCAACCAACGGTAGCGCGTGGGTCTGGCTTGGAGCGATCGCCGTTAAAGCCTCTCGATTTCTGCAGAAACCGGCGAGCAGCAGCCTGTGCGACTGGGCTCGACAGCAGCGAGACGCCAGCGCCGCTCGGCCGCCCTTCCTCGCTTTCGCCTGAGCGCAAGTCGTGCAGTAGCTCTCCAAACCCGCGGCCGTAGCTCACGTCGCTGGAGAAAATGTAGGCGCGGCCCTCTTTCTCCAACAACTTGCCCAGCGTGGAATCCACGCCGCGAGGCCGCTTGGAGAAATAGATTGGTACGATCGCTTTGCCTTTGTCTTCGGCAAACGCCAATTGGTCACTCACCAGCTCCGTCTTCACACTCCGTTCGGACAGCACGACCAGGAAGACCGAGCTCTGGAGAATGGCATCCTTCGCAGCCAAGATGCGCTCTTTGGTGCTCGACACGTTCGTCATGGAGTCGACCACGAACGGCAGTTGGTGTCGACGCAGCTCGGTGCACAACCGCGTGACGAAGTCGCGGTGGCAGTCGCCATGCGAGACAAAGATCGAGAACGTCGGCCCGCCTCCAAACGTGCTCCGCCTGCCACTGCCACGGACGATCACGGCATTGACGATTTCATCCATCGCGCGGCGTCGTAAAGTGGCCGCTCTTCCCAGCGGCGGAGCGTGCGTGCTTGCTATCATCTGAGCAAGTTCCCTGTCGCCTCCCAGTCGATGCATCTCCACTTCGTCGCGCAACCCGTCGATGAGACTCCTGAGGCTGGCTTGAAACTTGGCCTCGTCGATTTCAAACTCTAAACGCTCGCCAGAGGATGAATCGGATGAGGTGGACGCGTTGTCGCTCGCCTCCGACAACTTGGCGTGGCTTGAAGTCACGGCCGGGCCGAAAGGCACGATCTGCCTCGTGAAAACGAACACCTGCAACTCCTCGGACATTTTGACAGACTCGCACGAGATCGGCACCACGGGGACTTCGTGCTGCTTGGCAAATGCGAGCTCGTCCATACACAGAATACTGTGCGCATAGCCGTCACTGAGCATGCAGACGATAGCAGACGCGTTCTTCACCACTTCCAACGATTCTTCCAATGCCCCGCCGCCTTCTCTGCCAAGAGCGTCTTCGTGTTCACTTCGCATGAATACTGTCATGAAGTTCTGCTCGATACCTGCTCGCACGCGGTCGGCAAAATCACGGAACGCTGGCTCAAATGAAAGCACAACGTCGACACATCCGCCTGCAACCTTGACTGCGTACTGAAGCTCAGCCGAGGCGCAGCATTCAACAGCACGACGTCCGTCACCATTTAGCGCATACAAGTCGGCGTTCCCTTCGACCAGTAGTGCGAGCGCAGTTTCCTTGTATCCAAGCCGCAACGCGATGTGTAGCGGGGTCTCCTCGATGTCGTTGGGAACGATGGCGTCGACATCCGCCCCAAAGCGGACGAAGAGCTCCACGCAATCCCCTCGCAAGAGTCCACCTTCTACTGCGAACGCCAGAGGTGTCATTCCGTCGTGGTCCAACTGCAAGAAGTCTGCATCCACAGCGAGGAGTTCCTCCACTGCCCCGGCGTAATTATGGCGAGCTGCCCAATGCAGTGGCGTCCGTCCATGGCTGTCCTTGGCATTAACATCGGCGCCGTGTTTGACTAGCTCACTGATCACGCGCTGCCGTCCCATCACGGCAGCCCAGTGTAGAGGCGCACGGCAGTGCACTCCGCGCTGAAACTCGCCCAGTATGTCCGCACTGATTCCCCACGATAATAAATGCTGCACAGCCGCAAGGTTCCCCGCAGCAGAGGCTTCGTGTAATGGAGTAAGCGCAACGTCGGCGCCCCACTCCTCCAAAACAGTAGCTAGTTCACGACGACCGGCAAGCTGCGCACGTTGGAGCACTGTTGTGCTGGCGGCATTGCCGCTTCCTGGCACAAGCAGGATGTTGGCTCGATGTCGGATGAGACACTCGACGACGTCAGCTGAGTCTGCCAAGAAAATCGGAGTGACGCGCATGGAGCGCGAGAAGAAACTCGACCGAGCGATGACGTCCAAGTTGGCCCCGAACTTCACCAGGAGATCGATGACGTGCGTGTGGCCGTGCAATGCAGCCACATGCAGCGGCGCTCCCAGTATATGCGTCACTTTCTTCACTCGTAGCTGGCACAGCTCGTAAAGTAATTCTAAGTTGAAGGATGCACCGGAGATTTTGTCGAGAAAGTTGGGGTTTAACCCTGCCTCGAGCAGCACTGACACGACGCGAACATCCCCAGCGCGGCAGGCTACATGCAGCGGGTTGTGCGTCCGATGCGAGAACATCCAAAAGAGCAGCGCCGGCGTCGTGTACATTCGGTTGAGCAGCATATCCAGCTGCACCTTCGATCCAAGGACGTGTTCCGCCCGCTCCAGCAGTTTCTCCACTGCTGCACAATTTCCACTGGCCGCAGCGTCGTATAATGCTCCACGTAGCTGCCTCTCCACCGTCCGAACAGTATTCTGCGTAGTTGCCCACGGGTGCAGCTCCTGGTTCAGCGTCAGGTACGAGTCCACGTGGTTTGACTGCAAAATCGGCGTATTCACTCCGCTCGGTACAGCGTTCTTGTCTGCCGTGTCAACATCAGCCCCTGTAGCAGCAGCGTTCCCTCCCGCGAGCGCCGTGGGCGCCACCGCCATGAGCTCGTCCTCTGCCAGCCCCGCCCCAAGCTGCAGCTGCTGGTGCGCGCGGAGCCGGTCAAACTGCTTCGTATGCAGCGCAATTGTCAGGATGGCCAGCAGCGTCACGTACGACGTGGGGTCCGTCCAGATGGCCCACACACCCTGCTCCGTGAGCTCCCCAAAGGCCCAGTATACGCCCAGCATGAGCACCACAATCCACGTGAGCGACACCGTCTGCACCACCACGATAGCCTCGAACACAGCGAGGGCTAGTGTGCGCTCCAGTGTCACACCGGGCGCGTCGAAGGCCGAGCGTGACAGCGAGAAGGAGCTCACGGCACGAGCTCCAAGCAGTTGCTGGCTCGTGGTGGCCATCGTCTCGGACTCTTCGGGGCCTGGACCGTCGGCCACTCGCACGCAGTAGAGCGACACAAAGGGCAGCGCCGCCAGCCCCAGCGACACGTTGAGCGCTTGCAACCCCATCCAGATGTCCAGCACGAAGCCCTGCTTGCTTGTGAAGAAGAGCAGCAGCAAAGATCCCAGGGACAGCAGCGATGTGGCTGCCACTCGCCACGTGTAGTACGAGTTGGACCACTGCAGGTACGCGTCCGTGCCGCGCCACCGGCCGCGAGAGGCCGGCGACGGAGGCGGCATCCGCGGCGATGTCAACTCATCCGCAGCCATTTCAGAAGTGTTCCTGATAGGGTGCAATTGATAATAGTGTGGGCCACACCGTTCATTTTTAAGTGG
Organism: Phytophthora gonapodyides; assembly: GCA_012295475.1. Classification (NCBI taxonomy): domain Eukaryota; phylum Oomycota; class Peronosporomycetes; order Peronosporales; family Peronosporaceae; genus Phytophthora; species Phytophthora gonapodyides. Next base: position 374 of record JAABLL010000639.1, on the reverse strand, counting down.
GAGGGGTGAAGTCTTGTAAAATGTCCAAAATGAGGTCTCCTAGTGCTTGATGACATCCGTCCTCAGCGCTAAATTGTGTGTCAGACACACCCATACAAATCGGAACATGGTCGGCTCGACGAAACAAGCTGGATTTAGATTTTTGTTAAGCTGGTTCGTGAATGCAGAGACAGAGACGCTCGCTCTGCACTGTGCTTCGCCTGCGGGCTCCACGTGGTCACACAGGAGCCGAGAGTTCTTATGGATGAATATCATCATATCTCCGACCATACTTAAAGTTTGTATGTCCATTTACAACCAATTACAACACTGTGTTTATATTTAGACCAATCAGAGTGCGTTCATGCTGGTATTTGAGCCAATAGATTTCAATA
>JAABLL010000638.1:0-12948 GCA_012295475.1 Phytophthora gonapodyides | reverse complement strand
AAGAAATTCAAGTCTGCTGGTATGGGCGATATCCCTGCACTTGACATTAAAAAGTTATTTAGAATGGTTGTGCTTGGTCCCTCATTCAGCGGGAAGAACAATCTATGTATGTTCATCCTCAAGCATTCTCCTCATGTTTTCGCCCATTTAACGATTATCGCCCGCAATCCACACCAAGAGCTCTATGAGTACCTCCGAGATAAGCTGGAATATTTCATTGCTTTTGCTGATCCAGATACGCCCCCAAAATTTGATCAAGTGCGTCATACACCAATGAGTTCGAATAAGCCTGAGCTTGACATCATAGACGATTACAGCAATGATAAGCTACTCCAGAAGAATATCTTGTCACATTATTTTACCAGGGGCCGACATTTTAAATTGAGTACCATATTCCTTAGCCACAGCTACTTTGCTACAGACAAGATGATTCGATTGAATTCAGAATATGTAGCGATCCTAAGAGCGAATTCCAAGCGTGATTTACAGATGGTTGTGAAAGATTTCAATATAAAGGGAGTAGATGATCGCTCGATCGTCTATTACTACAACAAAGCCACTGAGCAGAAAGGCCAGATGTTATTCATCGACTCCGTTAAGGGCCAAAGCAGGTACAACTTTGACAGACCTATCGCGATGGTAGAGTAATTCCAATTAATCAATTAGAAAAATGTTTAACATCATATACAACTAAAATGTCGAGCTTTCTGAAACTTGACAGTACCAACCTCGTTTAAGATGGCTACAGCTCAACTTGGAAATACTCGTTCCCTGGATCAGCTGCTGACTTTCGTGATGTAGTATGTGCAGTCCAAAGCATCAGCATGTACAACTCGGAATATAATATCGACTCGATGCAGTTCCAAAACACAAGCTTCAAGGTCGCAGTTCCGACTGCGGCTACTACTTCTACTATCAGTATGACTCTCCCTAATGTAATTTATACTTATGATGACATCAATCGCAGTATTCAAACAGCTCTTGTTAATGCTGGAGCATATTTGATCGATCCATCAGGAAACAACGTTTTCTACATTAAACTGAGTGAAAACAGTGTTTATTACGCATGCCAGGTCGACTTTTCGCCTACGCCCACAACTTTACCAACTCTCGGAGGTACTTGGACAAGTCCAGCAACTGGTCTATACTCAGCTGGTGGTACTGGATTGCCTACTACCACTCGTGTCCCTCGTCTTATCATCGATAATACTGAGTTTGGAAAAGTGCTTGGACTGACTGCAGGTGCGTATCCTGCTACATCAGCAATTGCTGTCATTCCACAGATTCACCCCACCAGTTTATACATTGTTCGATGCGATCTGATCAAAAATGAGTACGTTGCATCTGGTGATATTGTCAGTGCATTTGATAGAGGTGATGCAGCAATTGGAAAGGTAATTTCGTATAAACCGAGTCAGTATGCATGAGAGAACTGGCACAATGGCTCTCGTTCTACAATTACAATCAGCATCTACAACCAAAACGACAAGAAGATAATCTTCCGCGATACTTCAGTTTCAACCATGCTGTTGATTCGTAAAACAAATAAGTTAGGTAATGTTTCTATTTTCCTCACAAACGGAAGGATCCACCAGACTTACGCATTGCACGAATCTTAGCCATGTGATCCTTAGCTTCCTGCGATCCCTTTGTAATTTTCTTACATTTTGGCTTGGCAACACATACACCACATCGTCGTCGGACTTCACCGCGAATTGACCTAATTAGATCACCATGCTCAGGTTTTGTAGCCTTGTATAGTAGAAACTTCTCACCAGAATCGACTACGTCGGTTAGAATTCCTCTACGTTTAGCATATGAAAGAGCTCGCTTCGCTCCTTTCTTAACATCAGTCTTAGTTAGACGACCTCCTTCCTTATCACTATCAGAATCATAAACGTCGATACCAGTCATCGAGCGTATGAAGCGGGGTGAAGATGCATAACAAATCCACTACCCTTAAGTTGGTCAGCTGTAAGACTTAGCTTACCAGTCTTGAAAGCTTTGGTCTGTTTGGGACCTCGAATATCACTGGAGATCGTTAATTCACGATACATGATTAATCTATATTTTCGAAACCAAGTATGGTTAAATTTAAATCAACCATTTTTGAGATTACTTGCGGTTTCTTATGTTGCTTGGAATAGAGCCAAAGTAAGCAGAATAGTCCACAATAGTCCCCGTAAGTACCTTGATATTATTGTCTGGGGTTGTATTTCCCGATTCCATACTTTGTGGGAGCTGCCTCTCCCATACTATCGAAGTATTCACCATTATAGACAGCCGTCCAGTGGCCTACTCAAGATTAGGTGGACGAAGTAGAACCAGATATGAACCTTTCTTTGAGATAGGTTTTTTTTATTTTATTCGATTCATAGATATCATCGAGATGTTCGCCAAGCTTTTTCGCGAGTTCGATCAGATCATGGTCGGACGTGATTGGCTTGATAAGGTCGCTCATAATAATATATTTTCGTTTAAACTATATTAGAAACCATATACAATCAACGATGAGTGAAACTCAACTATCCGACCAATATTTGTACCAGAGCTCGCTCAAGAGCGATCCGGGGCTGGCAAGCGAGTACCGATTGTAATCGATCTTAATCAGGGATCGTACCAGAATGGTGTCTTTCCTCTCGATGCCACTGCTCAGCTTAATGGCTCTGAAGAATTCGCCTGTCTTCGCGATGCCTATATCATGCTCCCATATAAAGTATCGATGAAGAATGGAGCTACTGCTCAGACTCTGGCTGCCAATCGTTTCTGTTCAACGCTGAAGTGTGGCAACTGTAATGTCATAGATAGCATGTCTCTGGAACTCAATGGTAAGACCATCGTTTCAATGGCTGATTACAGGCTATTTTGGAACAATGTCCGTGCTCAGACGGGGTATAGTCCTCAGTACGTTGAAAAGCATGGAGCGGTGTCCTTCCTCTGCCCTGATGCCGCTCAGTCCGCTTTGTACAGCTCTGCTACAAGCTCGACTACTAGAGATGGATACACCAACACTACTACATTCTCATCTTTGTTTGCTACCACCGGTCCTGCTGGTGGTGCATCAATTCTTAACGATGGTCTCGTTAAGCGCCTACTGTCGAACCCTCCTAATGCTGGCTCTGACTTCTCTACGGCGTGGCCTTCGGTAGGTGGAGCTGCTGCCTCAACTACCATCGCTAGCCAAACTGCTCGTGGTGCGTTCGTTGCTGGTGCGCTTACTGCTCACGCTATCATGGGAACGTGGAACTACATGCTTAAGATCAAGCTATCTTTAAGGAACTCGACCTCATGGCTAATCCTCAAATTCGTCTCCGTTTCCGCGTCAATTAGGGTACTTCGTCTGTTGCTGTAGATGCTTCGAAGGGTATGTCGCTAACCAGTACTACTCTCGCGAGTGGTAATGTGTGTCCTGTTATGGTTGCTGCTTCTTCCACCGGTAATTCTATGGCTGCTGTTCTTACTGCTTCTGCTCCATTCAGTATTTATTGGGGGTGTTGTTGTCAATGCTATCGAGCCTACGCTTGATGGTACTTACACGCCATTCACTACTTCTCGTTTCTACGTACCGTTCGTTTATCTTGAGGACCCTCAGGCAATTATCTTCAAGCCTGTGAAAAAGGTTCGATACAATGATTGCTATGCTCAGTGGTTTTACCAGCGTGCTGGTACAGGTAAGCAATCGACTCAGCTAAATGCTGCCTTTGATCTTCAGCTATCGGCTTCTGTTAAGAATGCAAAGTACGTTATCCTCCTTCCTTTCGCCGAGCAGACCGGAAGTTTCACTTCCGCAGCTGTACAAGAGTTCCAGAGTCCGTTTGATTCGGCTCCTTGGACTCTTCACCCTGGTTCGTCTATTCGCAACTTCAACGTTCGTATTCGTTCCCAGCAGACTTTTGATATCAGTCATGACTATGACTTCCATCACTTCACTAACGAAATCGCTAAGATTTCGGGCGATTAATGGTGATCTGACTCCTGAGCTTGTGAATGGCCTTCTCGACTATCACACGTGGTCGCTAACTAACCGTGTTCTCATTGCTGATGTTAGTCGTCTAACCGAGCGTGATATCCATCAGGCGATTCAGGTTGCCGGTGTGAATGCCGGATGCCAAGGTACAAATATGCTCGTATTGGTTGTGAGTGAGCAAGAGCTCACCTACGACCGCTTGACCATGGATGTTTTGGATTTTACATCCGCATAGGTTGTAGATATCATATTATCTAACAAAAAAAAATGTTTATGCTTAACTTTGATTTGATAGATACTGCTGCTGTTTCCTTGATTGGCGACGTGCTGCCATGTTTCGATTTGATACCGAAGCTCCACAGACACAATCGATTTTCCTTCGATTATTTACACTTATTTTATTTTTGTTAGCTGCTCGGTACTGTTGATTTTGCTCAGCGATTTGATCCTTGTTTTCCATGTGATACTGCTGTTGATATTCTCGTTTCTGGTCATCCGTAAGCATGGCTGCGTTCTTGTTAACACAATTTGTCGAATCGATAACCAATTGCTCAAACTGAAGCAAGTTCTTGCGTTCATCAATTTCATGCTCACTGACTAAGTGAATAGCAAAGGCGTCAATACCATGCTCACGAAAGTGATGGTAGACCATAGCACCACATCCAACCTTACTCTCGTTCCATCGCTTATATGATACTGCATGCTTAGCCCATCGTCGTTCGATAGTACTCGTGGTACTACCATCATATACGATAGACTCGTCCGCATTGGTGATCTTATAGATATATTATTTCATTATTATATCATAAGACTTTATATATTAGGATCAATCGTGATTTAGTCTTATCGATAAAAAAAGCTGTTTTTTTCTAATTCAATGCCTGAAGTAGTTTAGGACACTTCTCAATAACGAATTGACTCTTACGAAGCCAATCAATATAGTTCGCATCCATTCAATTAATTTGTTTGAGGGTCTTACCCTTGTACTTACTCCAGGTCATCATATAAGAGTTATCATCACTTAGAAACTTAGAGAGTAGGAAGATCTTGATTTCCTCAGTAATATTGAGACTGGGCTGGTTGAATACCCAACGACAATAACCGGGATCAGAAGAATATACTTCTTCAATCGGCGTGCCTTTGTATATTCCAAAAGTTAGTTCGTTCGACATGTTATTAGTGGAGTGTATCTATATACATAGCCCCTTTAATTTTTGAGAAAAAAATTAATTCAGGATTTAGTAGCCCATTGATTCAAAGAAGTCTTCGATATCGTCGAAATGTTTGATGCGCTCATTCATGAAACTCGGGTGATATGCTAATTCTTGAATACACTGATCAAATTACATCTGACATCCAATAGTTCTAGTTTTAGTTCCAATCATTCGAGTTAAATTAATAATTCCCCGCCTGAATCGATTATATTGATACACATGTTCATATACCTCTTCTGTAGAGCTCGAACATGTCGGTTCATCAACAAAGCTCGCTTCATAAAATATTTGATACATATCGATGTAGAACATATCAGTATCAATATCATCACTTTCATCAATATTCAGAGAACGCGAAATCCAAATATTACCTGGAAAGATTAAATTTTCTTGGATAGCACTGTAATGTATATCTACGCAAAATCTCTTGAAATCATGATCTTCAAACACTTCAGTAATTCGCTCGATTAATGAAAGCATTGATTCTTGATCGTTAAGACTCTCCAAAAATCGAATCTAAAATGTATCATCAGACACATCTGAACTCATAACCATTATTTGAATCCCATATGCCTTAGTAAGTCGATAAATAAATTTACGACACGCTCATTCCGATTCTTGGATAAGAATTCGTATGCATTCATGATTGTTGGTTGGTTGGATCGGTTGATCGTATATATCTTGTTATTATACTATATTCATGTATTAGGATCAACTTACTTTCTATAATGATTTGCTTGATAGACGTTTATACTATTTGTGGTGCTTGGAGGTGTGAAGGGTACCTCCTTCGCATCAATGGGGGGTCGAGGGGTCTTGCTTCCTTTATTTTTTCTTGGGTTATTTCGATAGAAATGGGGCTTTTGGGTGGGTGATTTTTTTTACCTGGTATATACTACTAAAGCGCATGTCATCTGATTGTTGCCCAAATTATCTATTATAGCCAATAGATGAGTGTACAATGTGACGATAGACAAAAATGGGTTCGACATGCAGCACCTCAAGTGTGTTTCCGGCACAATGATCCTCTTTTCACTTAAGCTAATATATCTTAGATCCCGTGCTTACTACTCCCCACTGTGTAGTAAACCGAGTAGTGCTAATAAAAGAGTACGTATATACAGTGATGGGCGTCTTGGAGAGCCAATTTATATTTAATCGCCTGTCATCACACATGTTATTAATTATTGAAACATAGAGCTAATGTACTGAGTGAAGACGACCACTCGATTGAAAATTGGCGCGAAACTTGGCGCCAAAACTGTCGACTGTACCTGGTATATACTACTCGCTTTCAAAGGTTTTAATTAGAAGTTTTGCGTAGGACATAGACAGAACATCAGTCAAAAGAGTGAAGACATGCAACACTGTTTTGGTCTCATCGACCAAGTTTGAGCAGTATCTTCCAGAGGACTGATTCTACGAACGTGGAAATACCGCCATTGTAAATACCATGTACGAGACTCTATTATAGCACTTACAATTTGACTAGACGACAATAATGGTAATGTTTATTTTAGGACTCGCCCAACGAAAGTCGATTTTTGGTCTCCTTACCTCGGACCTCCCTTGCTAATGTTTGGTTTAGAAGCATGTCCCTGGACAAACCTTCAATCGTCAATACATTCATGTTTCAGGCGCAAAACCTGGGAAACTTCATATTGCAGAACCATAATTTAAGTACCTTTTTGCACAGTTGTACTGAAGTTTGTATGAAGAGGCTTAATCCTGGAAGTGCTAATGCTCACGTTAGGACGGACAGCCCAACAGGGATTATTTCGCTCCAAGCCAAGTAGGTATCAATTCAATACAAATTTCAACTGTGCCTGCCTTGAGTGGCGTGTTCGACGTACGCCTTCACTTGAAACGCCACTCGATTCGTTAATGAGCATCTCTTCCGCAGAAAAGCTTCGATTAAGGCGTTCTTGCTCCTTTTTCCGGGCATCGAATCGAAGTTTGTATAACCTGTTCATCTCTCGCTTTCGTTCGACAGTCAGGTGATGAAGTAAATCACCTTCGTCACTACTTGGTTGTGCCATACTAGGTTGACTGGACCGCGAAGGTGCTGCTTCTGCTGCCGCTAAATTATTGCTCAGTGAACGGAAGCACGCTTGGTCAAGTGGTGTAAGTGAAGGAGGTGGCAGACTGCGACGTGAATCGCTGGCAATGGTGCTTGATGCATCGCTGCGATGATGCTTGGTCGCGCGGTCATGCCCAGCTAGGTAATAGTCGTCCAAGCACGTCAGCAGGTCATCCTCATCTTGATCATCAACATCTTCACGCTGGTGTACCAGGCTTGTCTCGTTTGTGAATGTATCTTTCATTTTCTTTGATGTCTGTGTAGCTTGCAGCCCTGCTTTATTCGCGACGGGAAAAACGAAAGTGAAGGCTGCGTCCGGGGTGGCCAGAGCACAGATCATCGCACGTGGGCACACCTGGGTACTGTAATGGCGCTCTGAATTCAGAACGGTCCTCGTAGCGGTCTATTCTAAATGTAGTAGGCCATAAAAATATTTGGATGCTCTCCTAGGCAGCTGCAGCGCGTAAAGCATCCGTCAATAACAGCATGATGCGTGAGAACCACTGCGGGCACGGCACAGCTTGCTAGAAGTGGTATCTGATATTCCAACATCAAATTGTATACAAGCGCTGGTAGAAGCGCTGCGAGTACTGGAACTTGGGGTTGGTTACAGCTGCAATTGGTGAGAGTAACGACGAAGTAGAAGGGGGGCCCGCGCGTTGCCAAGCATCGATACTCCTCTCGTGGACGGTTGCTCTGGCTCTGCAGTCATTCATATTCCACACGCTCTCTGATGAATCGTGAAGGGATGGGTCATGGTCGTTCAGCACATTTATTGAAGTCTGATATAGATGCTTTGATAGAGTTCTTTGATTTCCTTCAAGTTCTTCTTTCTTAAGCCGTGGCCACTACCACGCGATTTGTTCCAGTCACTCAAGACGTCGCCGCAATTCATACATGCCATCTCACGAGCCACACACAATGTATACTAGGCACAAGAATGCACAGTGCCGCGACGAAAAACACGATTGAAAGCTGGAAAAAGCACAGCTTGGGACGGAACGTTTGACAACAAAGTCGATGACAGCGAGCGGAAAGATTGCATGGATGGACTTCGGCGAGATTTAGGGGCTGAAGGCCTGGACGAATGTGTGTGTACCGTGTGTGATAGACTGGAGCTTCGACAAAAAAAAACGAATTGAAGATACCGATTGGAGCTACATGAACAAGATGAAGCGAAGCCTGAAAGTGTCAAACAGACCAATCGTTCCCGGATATTTATTCTGTCAGTACCAGTCCCCACCCCATCTACCAGACTTGGATGGTTTAATGGTCTCCCCACGAGGAATAAAATGCTACAACGATGACTTAACTCGCAGCGAGCATGGTTTTTGATTTGTTACGAATGTGATCGATCTATCCAGCAATGCAAGCTTCCGAAGTTTTCGATTGCAAATGGGTTTTACGTTGGTAGGCTTGGTGAACATTTGCGAGGACTTACGTTACCAGAGCGATTTATGACGCTGCTAGTTACTCTTGCCGCTATTACTCGTGTGATGCGTGGAGGGAGACATCGATGTAATCGTTCTCATTGTATCGCGTTTAACTGTACACCCAGACCTCCGATACTACTACTGCCGCGGTCAATTGAAGACATTGATTCCTGCGAGTTTACACCAGCACAATCGGCAACAATTCGGAAGATGCACAGAGTTCGGAACCGAAAGGTCCGGGATGTTTGAGTTCTACAAAGCGAACAATCATTTGTACGCCAATGTGGTTTATAATGAACTGGTTCTTGTTTCTGATGATCTGGATGCTGCTGCGCAGACATTCATGGAAAATGTTGAAGATAGCAGTGGCGAGTTGAACGACGGAATAAACCGAGAGCAAGAAACAGTTCGCGGTGAGAACGATGCATTCCGAGTAGTTAACGAAGATAATGAGATTAACGTCATTGAGCGGCGTCTGGGGCTATCTGACGCATGTGTGCCTTCTATGGTACAAGAGCATCCAGTGACACCCGAAAGTGGGGTTTGTCGAGAGCGTCGGTTTGAAGTTCGTGGATCAAATAAAATCTCAACTGACGTTTCTGGTGATCTGTTTGCTCGCATGTTCCCGCATGTTTTTCCGTTTGGTCGTGGCCACCCAGGGGAAGTTAGAGCGGTTCCAGTATCTGTTCACGAATGCGTGAAGTATTACACTATGCTAAGCGAGCGGCAATTTGCGGAGGCCGAGTTGTTCTCTCTGGTGGCATTCGATCGGATTTCGCTCAGCCACTTCCGTTGTCAGCGCTTCCCTAGTCTGTTAGATGGTTACGAAAGCCTGACCGGGAAGCAGCTTGGCCGTGCAATATTGGACAATGAACGAAGGCGCCAAGGATGTCTACCATGGCGCAAGCGAAACGATGATGTTGCTGGACGGGTTTTGAAGACGGTGGAAATTGGGAGCAAGTCCTGCTGGGGATGTAACGCGGAGAGATCGCACTGTAGGCATAAAGCCATTGCTTACCAAGTTTGATTAGGCCAATCAGCACGTTTTGTCACTCTAACCCCCAACACAGACAACTCGCTCGTACTAGCTCACTATGCTGGTATATCGTCCGTGAGTACGCTGTTTGATGTGGTAGAATCTCGTGTGGTTGGAAAAACAGAGTTGCGAGAAGCTAGTCTGAAAAACGACTGCGCTTCCACGCGCCTGTTCATGCGTCAAGTTGATGCGTTTATCAAGTACGCGCTCGGAATTGATCCAGCAACAAGAAAAAAGTTGCAATTTCGAGGACGATTCGGCGATGTGAAGGCTTACTTCGGGATCGTCGAGACACAAGGAAGAGGCACGCTACATATTCACATCTTGATATGGCTGAATAATTGCCCGCCTAGCTCAACAGCTATTGACCGCCTGTTACAGAGCCCTGATGGTGATGATTTTTGGGAACGGGTAATTTCGTACACCCGAAGTATAGTATCAACTGACTTGCCAATTCCAGTCGAAGCGTCTCGGTGTAGTAGATGCAGCGCACCGTTTTCAAAGCTTGTTGGGTTGCCAATATTTGACAGTGCTCGCCAAGATCCAATCCCAAGCAAAAAGCGCACCCAGAATAGGGTCAAGCCTACGGAGCCGGCACTAGTCCAGTGCAGCGTTTGCAGCCACCGATTCAGCTCACAGTACTTATTGCGCAGCGCCTTGCTAAACTCTCGTCCTGAGCAGTGGCCAGTGTGGGAACGACCATTGACAGCAAACGAACTGAAACAGCAGGTCAGTAGGGAGGCCATTTGCAAGAAGTTAAAGAAGACCATGAACCAGTACCCGACGCTACTCTTCACGACGATCGACAGTACGCGCATGCTGTGATCGCGTCACGAACCGGTCTCACTCGTACGTCCTGCTGCATCCGCAGGTGTCTGCAACTTCACCCACACCAACAACGTGAACAGCGCGGATGTGCGCATCCGCGCGCGCTTGCTCTGGACCATCACGGATAACGTCCCGGTCGTCGACAAGTACGGCCATACGACCTTGGTGCACTTCCTGCGCCTGTACCTCAGCGAGGAACATGCGCCCGAGCAGCTCGAAGACCAGATCAGAGTACGTATCGGGTCGCGTATCGATCATTCATGACTGCACACACTAACTCGTCACCTGCAGGACTACCAAGAGTACCAACACAATGACGCCATGCAGCCAAACCTGATCACGACCTCGCTCTACGAGATCGATATCAACGACTCGTGCCTTCCGCCGCAGGGAGCGGTGATCATGTTCACCCCGACGAAGCTCCGAGTCTACAAAAATTGCGTGCAGATTGACACCAAGATCCAGAACATCTCGGTCGTCGCGATGCCGACTCTCTCGTGAACACCCGCGCATCCACACGACGCCGCCGCCGGCCATCGCCACGCTTTCCCTTTCATTTCATGCCACGTCAGTCAGTCTCTATCCGATGCATGTAAGGGAGTAGTGGCAACAGTCACAGGTTCAACGATTTAAGTACTGAGGGAATATACCATACAAAAGGCAAATCAAATCTAGCAGAGACCCAGAAGTACTGAATTAAATTGATAATCGTTCACTGCTAGGTACAGTTTAGTTCAACAGGTCGACGATCTCCAACCTGTCGACGTACAACCCAGCGTGCTTCCAATACTTCCTGATGTCCTCGGCAGGCATCTCTTTCCACGCATCACAAATCCATTCCAGCGCTCCTGATGGAGAAATGCTATACGGGTCTGGGTCGCCGTTGAGGTGTCGAAGTGCAGCTTCTTGTGTACGAGCTGCAATAAAGCGCTGCTTCAACCACGCGATGACTCCTTGATCCATTGGCTGAAGCAGCGCTGTAGTGTTCGGGGGCAGCATTTTCACCGTGATGTTCGTCAGCGGTGTCTCTGGCACTTTGTGTACTGGTGCATTGTCCAGAAGCAGCAGGATGTGCCTGCTCTTCTCCGCCATCACCTTGTTCACTGTCTCCAGACACTGCTGAAAGATCTCCACCGTCATCCACCCCTTCGCCGTGCCGTCGTATACAGCTGAGTCAGGCTTGTCGCCGAGCCATCGAGGGTTCTTTGCCTTGCCCAAGAAAACCAAAGGCAGCTTCTCTGTACCCGAGCTGTTCGTGGCCACAGCCATTGTTAGCCGATCCTTCTTCTACTTTAGCGAAGGCGCCCCCTTCAGACAGATCGAGTACTTGGGGATGTGCCCAAAGAAAAAGGCCGCTTCATCCATATTAAAGACATCATCTGGGTGGAAGCGGCCAATCTCTTTTCGCAGCTCGAACGCCTTTTCACGGGCCGCATCGACGTTCACCGACCCAATCTCTCCATGACCACGGCGGCTCCTCAGCCCGTGCCGACCCATGAAGTGGTGTTGCCACCCGTTCTTCGTGAAATTAGGCTGCTGCGGAACGGGATGCCTAGGAACTCGGCGTATTCTCTTGCCAGCCACCGCAAGACTCCCCCTGACAGGGCCTTCCTTTGGGTCTCGAACTCCATCACCGTTTCGACCAAGAAGGTCTCCAGCAGAACTCGGGCAGGCGACGGCGCTTTTTGCTGTTCAGAATGTCGGGTGCAGTCTGGCGGAGCTGGGCCGCCTTCTTGAGCAGCTTTGACACGCCGGAGAGCGACGGGGGCTTTGGTAACCCGAACTCCTTCTTCGCCCAGATGCCCAGCCGTCTGTGGTTCCAGTCTGGGTGCTTCTCGTGCTGGCGGCATACTTGGAGTTGTTGGAGCTTCGTCATACGGACACGCTTGGGCAATGAGACACATCGCAGTGAGTCCACGCAGGCGTAGGACGGGTTCTTGGTTGGACACACGCAGTGCATGGTGGCAATGTCGGGTTCGTTTGAACTGAGGGCGGGAAATTCAAACCCTGGAGTGAAGGTCAGATTGATTTGACTGCCTCAATACATAACTTGAGGTCCTGTGGAATGACATATATATATACGATTTCAGAAATATAACTTGTTGGGCTGTGACTATTGCCGCTGCTCCCTGTAGCTCTATCTGTCAATCACCACGAACCACCGGCAAGCGCAAGTAGTTCACTCGCACGCGCCGTCCGCCAAGCTCGCAAAGTCGTCGAGATCGCTACCAAGCACTCTACATGAGGACGCGCGACAGAAAATCGAGGTCAAGATTGCCCCCCCCCCCCCCCCCCCCCCCCCCCCCCCCCCCCCCCCCCCCAAAAAAAAAAAACCCCCCCGCCGGGTTGTTTTTTAAAACATTCCTCCCACCCCAAGAAGCGGTTTGAGG
>JAABLL010000636.1:0-12957 GCA_012295475.1 Phytophthora gonapodyides | reverse complement strand
CTTCTCAAGAATCCTGCCAAAGTGCTCAAGACGAATCCGTCCAAGCTAACCACGAAGGACGTGGAGCGCATTGGGGCAACCGCCCTTCGATCCACTGGCATAAGCATGGAGATACCTTACCGCGATGGCATGTTGGCTGGTATTGGCATAGTATTTGTGCTTCTGCTTATCATGGGGCTTAGCTTCGCTGCAGGAGCCAATTAGTGCACAAGAACATTCCATTGTGAAAGAGCCTTGCATCCCAGGGACAGCAAAATCGCTCGAATTATTGTAGTCAATAGACAATGTCACATCACGAGTTCAATTGAGTCTCTCACTACATGTAGTTGCGAGAGGCCCATCGCTACTGGTTGTAGGGATGCACCCCACACGAAACGAGCGCTTAGATTTCCCACGTATCCAGCAGCAACTGCACCGATGCGTGTTGACCGACAAGCGCTGCCTTCATCAAGAGAAATTCAGACTCGTCCGACCGCCCTTTTTCCAGTAGGAATCGCAGTGCGCCCACGTTACCACAGCGCAGCGCCGTCGTCAACGCCGCGCCGATACTCGCTGAGTCGCTTTCAGGGAGAAGTAAGTCGATGACGTCGACACGTCCTGTCCTGACAGCAGCACAAAAGATGCGCTGAGTGTTGAACGGGTTTCCTCGGTGCATGATCATCCGAATCATGTGTAGCCGGTGGTCAAGTATGGCAGTCTGCAGCGCCAGCGACGCGTCTGTCGTAGGGGAGCTGCACATGAGCAGAATCTCCAGTGCTTTATGGTGTCCATTCGCCACTGCTAGCTGCATGGCCTCACTCGTACTGAAGGTGCTTGCAACACACGCCAGGATCATTGCAACGTTGTTTACTGCGGCTGCTTCCTCCGCCCATCGTTTGAGGCGTCGCGGAGGGCAACTTCGCTGAAGGTACTTGGTGATACGAATTTGCACCGCGCTCACAGCTTGGACCATAGCTTTCTGGCGGACGCGTTCTAACTGGCACATCTCTGTGTAGTTCTGGAACAGCCATTTGACGACCTTCAGGTGGCCACGGGTTGCCGCATCAAACAGAGCTTGAGTTGTGCAGCCTTCGCTTCGAGTGTCACGGAGCCGCTGCAGGATATCGAGGCGTCCTTTAGCAGCAGCTCCGTCCATCGCCTTGGACGTCCAAGTTCGAGAAGAGCCGTAGCGCGTGACAACGCGTTGCAGGTCGGTGTACACAGCGAAGTCGATGGTCGCGGGCAGGAGAAAATCGTTGATGAGCTCGAGGACTTGCGGAATTCCGTCCAGTATCGATGCACGGGGAGAGAGTGCTAACGAGACACCAAGCAGGACTTGTGGCTTCTCCATCGCGGCGGGAGTTGAATAATGCCTGCAAAAGAAAGCATTTGGCACCTTCGCTTCGCTTCAGCAGGAAGATGGCACTGAGAGCATTCATTGTCTTTCACCTCTCCATCACTACTTCATTGGTACAGTACTAGCTATCATTTCTGTGATCATTCAAACCTGTCGGTCTAGTCGATACCAGTCGACAACACATTTCGTAAATGACTCGGCGCGGGGCTATTTCTTCATCCACCTCAACATCAACAAGATGCTGGTTGCGTTTGTGGCATGGCAATGGGGTCGCCCGCACAGGCACTCGTGGAAGTCGAGGACAGCAGTTGCGAGTCGATCGGTCTGCTGCTCTTCGCATTGCCGCACTAGGTGGAGACCAAAGTCGTTCGAGGGGCCCGATGCGGACGTCGATATGGACTTCTACCGTGATGGCAACAAACGCAATCGATTCGGTTAACTCGCGGATCTTTGATGAGCGCAGTTCACAGCAAGTACCTCTGCTGTGAGCATCGATCACATGCTGATGCGAGCCCCTTTCGGAACCAGTTCTTGTCGGTAAGTCGAGTTCCGAACCATCCAACTCGAAAAAGCACTAAAGCCATCTAGCAAAGAAAAATAATCAAAGCGAAGTCGTGCTCGGAATCCCTCCTTTTCTCTTCATAGATTTCATCAGCGTGTCTTGCTGAGATCGCTTTCCACTGTTGTGTCATGATTTATAGGTTCGACACCAGCTTGAAGGACGCATTCTTGCCAAGAACAACAAAGCACAACAAAGTCATAGGATTATATACTGTCATGATCGTCCTTAAGCCCGAGCTTCATCCGAGCTAGAAGACGCTCTTGCGCTTCCTCTGGTCGTGCTCAATGCTCTCGATCTTCGCGGCGCGCGTAATAAATAGCACCATCTCAATGACCATCATGACGATCGCACCTCCAAGTCCAGCAACCATCCTCTGCAACACAAGACAGCACACAAGGATCAGCACCAACCACACTCACAGCCTTCTCTCTCCACCTCCTACCGTCGTTTCATTGTCCGTGATGCTCCTGGCCACAAAGTACACGGCGATAAACGCCGTGATCCGCGCCATGACCATATTAGCGCCGACGGACAGATGCTGCCGCACGTTGGTCTCGTGGTGGGCCAGCTCGGTCGCTGCCGACTGCGTCTTGACGTTGCGCACCATGGAGCCGTAGCGCATCTCCTCGTCCAGGCGCTGCAGCTTCTGACGGCGCTTGGCCAGGTACGCGGCCTTCCTCGCCTTTGCCTTCTCATCTACCGGATCCTCCTGCTCTGCAGCAATTACACGGGCCTGGACGCCACCTTGGCGCAACAGAGACGCCAGACTGGGCGTCGACGGCTCCGAAGATCGCAGATCGCGCAGCAGCGTCGCCACTTGACGCAATTCAGCGGGCGTCAACGCGTCCTTGGGCTCCTCCAGTATCAACTTCTTCGTCTCCTGCTGCTCAAGCTGTTCGGCACTCAGATGCGACGCCAGGAACATGCGCAGCGCCCCGGCGCCCTCGCCACAGAGCTGCAACTTGTCAGTCATTTTCTAGTGTTTTAGCGGATGTTTGTATCCAAAACTGAACGATATTATCCGATTCTGCCGATTTTGTCCATTTCGACGTCGACGGTCTCAGATGCTGCCGCGTCAGCCGCCTTCGCTCCGAGGCGGCGGCTCGTGCAGGGCGCTGCATCGCTCGCCACTCGTCGCCATTAAGGGTGCATGTAGATATGTGCTTCTCCTCTCCATCGCAGTACTTTTTGTCTTCATCAGCCCCGCACAAGCCGAGAACGAAGCCGCCAGCCCGCCCTCCGCTGTTTCGCACTTCAACGGGCTGCAAACGCTCTCGGGTGCCAGCTACCGCGCCTTCAAGAACCGCCTGAAGCGTCAGTTGCGCGGCGAGAGCTGCCTGCGCTTCCACGTGGGCGGCACCTGGTGGCACTACGAGTGGTGCTTCGACCGCCACGTGCGGCAGTTCCACCCGCTGCCAAAAGGCCAGGAAGCAAAGGAGCAGAGCGTCATTCTGGGTGTTTACGAGGCTGACAAGCCACAACCGCTGCGGGTTCTAGCGGTGGACAACCTGGCCAGACTGGCCGACCCGGATCGCACGGGCTACATGGCCCAGCAGCGCTATGACGCGGGCGACTACTGCGAGGCCAGAGGAGCACGCCGGTCTGTCAAGCTGCAGGTTAAGTGCTGTACCTTCCACGACAACGAGACGTACGTGGAATCGGTGGAGGAACGCTCGCCCTGCGAGTATGAGATGAACGTGTGCTCGCCCGTGGCCTGCGGACTCATGCAACGCGACCAGTTCGTGCTCACGGCGCCCACGTCCATGGAGGAGGAGGAGCGCAAGGCGCTGACCAAGACCGTGAGGGACATGTTCTACCACGCCTACAACGGCTACTTGGAGCACGCGTTCCCACAGGACGACCTGCTCCCGCTCTCGTGTCGGGGAGGAGAGTTCGAACTCGGCCGGCTGCCGATGCTGACGCTGGTGGATACGCTAGACACCTTGGCAGTACTGCAAGACGCAACGGAGTTCCGGAAAGCGGTGGCGCTTGTGCTGGAGAATGCCGACTTTGAGCTGGACGCAGAGGTGTCCGTCTTCGAGACGACGATCCGACTGCTGGGTGGACTGCTGTCGGCGCATCTCTTCGCGGTGAATGAGGATCTCAAGCTCTTCCCGGACGGAGGATACGACGGTGGGTTGCTGCGCCTTGCGGTTGATCTGGGCGATCGTTTGATGCCTGCGTTTGACACTGTGACGGGGATTCCGTACGGCACGGTAAATCTGAAGCATGGCGTGCCCAAGGGAGAGACTCCAGTCGCCTCGACCGCAGGTGCTGGGTCGCTCTCGATTGAGTTTACCATGCTCAGTGTCATTACAGGAGAGCCCAAGTATGCTGCCGCGTCTCGTGGAGCTGTGCGTGCGCTTTTCCAGCGACGATCGAAGATTGGACTGCTCGGAAAACACATCAACACGAAGACTGGCGACTGGACCGAGACATCGTCAGGCCCGGGCTCCAATTCCGATAGCTTCTACGAATACCTGCTCAAGATGTACGAGCTCTTCGGCGACCGCGAGTCGCTGGAGATGTTCGCACAGGTTTATCCGGCTGTACTGGCGCACAACAAACACGGCGACTGGTACACGGACGTGTCCATGTATACGGGCTGCCACCATCACAGTGGAAGCTCAGCTGTCGTCTTTGAGAGCCTTGCGGCATTTTGGCCAGGAATGCAAGTTGCTGCAGGCGACCTGAGCGCTGCTGCACAGTCCATGAACGCTTTTTATCGCGTCTGGCGCGACTACGGGTTCCTCTCGGAGCAATTCAACGTCGGCGACTGGAAACCGGTCAAGTCACGCGGTGGAGGCGGCGCTCGGTATCCACTACGTCCGGAGCTTATCGAATCCACCTTCTACATGCACGAGGCCACCAACGACTCGTCCTGGCTCCGTGCTGGTGCTCACGTGGTGCACTCGCTGCAGAAGTACGCCAAGACCCCTTGCGGCTACGCGAGCATCGCCGATGTGGAGACCAAGAAGCAGGAGGACTACATGCCCTCGTTCTTTCTCTCCGAAACGTGCAAGTATCTGTACCTGCTGTTCAACACGACGCACTTCTTCCGCCAGGGCAACTACGTGATGACCACGGAAGCTCATCCGCTGCCGATTCTTCCAACGAAGCTCGTCGAGCCGATACTACGCGCTGCTGACGCGTCCGTGGAGGCCAGTGGCGTGGCGTACGACAACCGCTTCTCGCCTGAGCGGGTCATGCGGTGCGAGGCTCCAAAGTTCTACGATCTCATCAACTACTCGGTCCATTACGAAGGCAAGGTCGTTGCACGCACACCACGGTGCTCTCCGCCTGTACCGTCACCTGCTGCTCTGCTGAAGGCTTCGAAGTCGGCGGCTGAAAAGATCGCAAAGAGCGCCTCAGAAAGCGCCAAGCCAGTGGCATCAACGAAGAAAGCGACGTCGGTAGACTCGGAGACGGTAACGTCTGATGTGCTACAGCAGTGGCTGCCAGCACTTGAGGACAAGCTTCGGAAGATCGGCGGCAAGAATGTCAATGATGAGTGGCTGGAGCAGCTACTGGACGATAGTTCGCTCAAGTCGGCACATCATCGCCAGCCAGCGAGTGAGCAGGACCCCCAGCACGTGGTGCAGTATCTGTACGGCGGAAGCCAGCTCGGTGAATTCCGCGTTGAGCAGCTTCCTGGGCGTTTGCGCGTCACGCGGGAAGAGACTGGAGACTGGATCGAGGCGTCGGGTGTTCTTGACGGCAGTCACATGATCGTTGGGATGGGATTCAGTGATGGCTCTGATGGCGGTGATGCGGGAGCTGACGCGTACACTTTCGAAGAGCCGACAAGGAAGAACGACGACCATGGCGAGGACTACCACCCGCCGTACTTCGCGTTGAATCACGTGTACAAGGTCAACGAGGACTTGTCGCTACCGGTTGACCAGCGGTGTTCACTGCGCGTTCAAGTGGGCTACAAGCCTCGCCCAGGCGAGCCGCAACACAACGAAAAGGGGAAACCCCACGTTGAAGGCGACAGCAAAGACAAGCCCACGGTTTGGCTGGCTGTTCCTTGCGTCGGCGCTGGCTTCGGTGTGACGGACGTGTTTCGAGCCTCTCGGGCCTTCCCCGACATGGAGCTCATCGTCGCTGATCCTGCCGACGCGTGTAGTGAGGAGCCGAACCTTCCTGAAGACACTTTCCGAGGGAAAATTGTGCTCGCTCAGAGGGGCGAATGCTACTTTGAAACGAAAGCGCGCAATGCAGCGAAGTGGGGAGCGGCGGGCGTCATTATCGTCAACACAGAAGACGATGATCTCGTGATGGTCATGGGCGGCATCGAGGAAAGCAGCGAAGAGGCCAGTGCTGAGCCGGTAGACGTGCCGGTGGTGATGGTTCCTCAGCGTCTTGGGGAGTGGTTCACGACTCGGTTAGCCGAAGCGCAGGATTCCTCGCTGGCGCCGGTGAAGGTCAGCATTGAGCTCACCGTGAGGCATCACACTCGTGAAGCTGACAGTACAACAAGAAGAGGCCGAGGGATCTCCGGTGACGGATCGTATCCGATGGTCGAGGGCACCGCCGAGGATCTCAAGATCTACGGTCCGTTGTGGGGAATGGAGCTCGTCACGATGGGCTCCGACAAGGAGAAGAGCGAGGACGAGTATCGCCAAGAGAGCTACAGCATCACCATCATCGTCACGCCGCCATGGCAGCATTAGCGAGTGAAGATAGACAGACTCCATAGAAATAGAGCTACCTGGTAATTCACGAAAAAATGTTTTTGCGTCGCTTACGTGTTCTTGATCTCTCTCGTCCAGTACAGCTAACACGACACCAACTTACTCTCCAGCTCTGCGCTTCTTGAGCTGCTCTTCTTGCCTTCTCTTCTCTCTTTGTCGTCCTTTCGACGTCCGCGCATTTCTTACGTCCGAGTGCAACGTCTAAGCCAGCAGTTTCTTCCGTTTGCCCTGGTCCTCCTTGCCGCGCTGCACAGCAGTGATGCGATCGCCTAAGCTGAGCGCAATGCCTTGCGTCTTACTGCGGATGCGGATGTAGCCAGCGATACGGCCGCTGTCCTGCTTCTCCACGCTGAGGTTAACCAGCGCATCCTCACCGAAGACGCTCTTGGCGTACAGGTTGGCGGCCAAGAAGTTCGTGTCCCCGCCCAGCGAGGCCGTGGGCGTCATGCAGCGCATGTTCGTCTTGTCTACTACGTGCTGCAAGAACTCGAACACGTTCGACAGCTCCGTGTGCACGGCCACCTTGTTCTCCCACTCGAACTCGGCCCACATCGCACGGAAGGCTGCGTCTGTGCACGTGGCCGGCTTGATGTAGTCCATGATGTCAAGGTGAATGTCGTTCAGGTTCACGTACGTCTTCTCGGCCCCCGAGGCCGAGTCGTACACGATCGTGCCGAAGATGTGGCCCGTTTCAGTCGAGCTAACCTTGATGTTGGCTCGGATCGTGCGCTGGTCCAGCGGGCCGATAGTCTGCGGCTGAGGACGCTCAACCAGCTTGAGGTCGCCAATGGTGGACAGATCCACCGAGAGGTTCGTCAGTGTCTGCGGGACGCGGTTCACCACAAGGATCTCCAGCACAATGTCGTAGTCGTGGACCGTAACGTAAGCCTCGGCGTACACGGGGTCGGCGAAACCTGTCAACTGGTGCACGTGGCGCATCGCGCCGGCGTACTCGTTGTCGGACCCATCGCCCTGCTGGCCAAGAGCGCGGTTAATGTCCGCGCCATCGTCAATATCAATATCCGTCGACCCCAGAGCCTTCTTGCCGCGCAGTTGTCGGAAGTTAATCAAGTCATCAGCCTGTGTCACCGGCTCGCCGTCAGCACCGCCAGCAGCAGCGCGGGCAGCTTCCGCCTCTTGTGCCTTTTGAGTCTCCAGAAGGTGGCGATACGCAGAGCGACACTCTTCTGTAATGATCGCGTGCGTGGCCTGCGCGCTCGCCGGGTCTAGCAGCACACGCACGCCCATAAGAATGCGACGTGCAGAGTCCTGGTCGATTTCGTGCTTGCTCGCCTTGGTCTGTCCATACGCTACAATAGCGCACATGCACCGCGTCGAATCCACAACCAGCTTCTTGATCGCCGCACTACGAGCCGTCGCGCCAGCGACGTCACCATTTGATACGCGGAGGCACAGCTTCGTCAGCGTCGAAGCGATAGCCGCACCAAGGAAGAAGTCGCCGTTGAGTAACAGGCGGCGAAGGCCGGGCACGTTCTCCTCTTCTGCCGTTGAAGACTTTGCAGCCGGGGCAGAATAGGACGTTTCAGTGGCATACGTGCCGTCAGCCAGCACAACACTCTTCGTGACAGGCTTCGAGTAAGCAGCACCAGAGGCGGCCGCGTCTTCCGAATCTTCCGGGTTCTCCGTAGGTGCCTTCAGCATCGCCTCGGTGGCCAGCGGTAGACTACCGATCGTGTTGAAAATCGTGCTAGCGGCCTCGAAGATCGACGTGTCGCTCTCCGTGCCGTCCTCGGGCGGCAGGGTCGCGTATTCCCCAAGAATCCAGAGTCCCACACGGTACACCTTCGCCAGCGAGATGTCCGTGAACGAAATCATCAGCTTCTGCAGGATACTCTCGCGCAGCTCCGGGTAGCTCTCGCACATGGCGCGCACGAAAAGCACAACGTCCATCGCGCCATCCGGCTGGTTGAGGAACTCCATGAGCAGGTGCACCACCGCGTTGGCCACTTCCGGGAACTTGACCGCGCACGCATGAATCGCCTTGATGAGCAGGTGACGGTACTCACCGGCCTTCTCGCGGGTCTTGTCCTGCGTCTTGACCACCTCGCGCTTGAGGTGCGTCACCACCTCGTCGATGTTGCGCACCGACACGAGGTCCATGGCGATCTCCAGCACCTTCTTGCAAATGTCGAGGTTGGGCGAGCTGAGCGCGCGCATGATGTCCATGAGGATCTCCTGCAGGACCTTGGTGTGGTGCTTCTTGAGGTCGGCCAGGCGGTCCAGCACGATGAGCTTGACGTTGTTGTCGCTCTGCGAGTTCAGCAGGCCGCAGTACGTTTTTGCGGCCGCGCGCACGGCCGTGGGGGCGGCCGAGAGCGTCACGAGCGTCCAGGCCGCCTCGTAGCTCACCGCAGGGGACGACGAGTTGAGCAGCTGGAAGACGCAGCGCACGAAGCGCGCCTTCTGCGCCGGGTCCTGGCGACAGACCTTGCGCGTCATCTCGAGGATGACGAGCGAGAAGCCGTCGCCGAACTTGGGCACCTGGTCCATGGCGTTCATGAGGAAGGTGACGGCGCGGTCCTGCGCGCAGTCGTTGAGCATGAGGAAGGCGTTGCGGCGCGCGCCGGCGTCCGTCTCGTTGAGGATGAGGCGCTCGATGAGCTCGGGCGCGTCGGGGATCAGCACGTCCCCGAACGTCTTGTACATGGTGTAGACCGTCATGACGGCGTTCTTGCGCACGTACGAGTGGCGGTGCTCGAGGTTGCTCTTCACGGCGTCCTTCAAGGGCTCCAGGATGTCCTTGTCCTTGATCTTGCAGAGGAAGCGCAGCATGCAGCCGCGGATGAACTCGTTGGGGTGGTTTAGATCGTTGAGCAGCGCGTTGCACACCAGGATCATCTCGGGCAGCAGCTTGGGCGGCGCCTTGGCGCCTGCCTCACCCGCCGCCGGCTGCTCGTACTTGGGTGCGATCTCCCAGTATACCATGAGCAGCTTCTTGAGCGTGTGGTCGCTCTGCGTGGAGCAGAAGCGGATGATGTGCATGAGCACCTTGGGCAGCTTCTCGCCTTGCAGCAGGGCCAGGATGGCGCTCTTGACGGCGCGGATCTTGAGCTCCACCTTGGGGGATTCCAGGCCCTTGAGGATCTCGTCCTGCGACGTGGGCAGCGCCTTCTCGCCNAAGGCGGACGGAAGGGGGGATGAGCACAAGGCCGGAGCAGTGGCGATACGCTGTGACGGCGCCGTGCTGGACAGTAAGGAGCTTCCTGCAGACGTCTACGAAGAAGGCGGGGATTGGAAGACGTTAGAGGACTGCGATCTGTGGTTGTTGATGCTGGAGGCGGACGTGACGTTGCAGACGGTCGAGTTCCTGCAGAAGAAGCTCAAGAAGCAGGACACGAAGACTTCCAAGCGCGTGGTGCTCAGTCTGCAGACGACGATGCGACGTCTTGCACAGTTTAACGCGGCGTACGTGACTGAGTTGAATGGCTGATACTACGAAGAGGCTAATGGGAATGCTGATGTAGCCTGCCGGACTCCACCGTGCTGCACGGCGGAGCGGCGTTCCAGGTGGTGAAGGACGACCAAGGGAGGCTGCGACCGCTGTCTAAAGGATGTTTCTTTGTGGAGAGACTCTCGTGAGTTGATGCAGGGGGTGGCGGGGGTTGGAGAGAGTGCTGACTGGTGCCTTTTGATGCTGATAGGAAGGAGAAGACGTCGGCGCTGTACGCGCTGGATGTACTGGAAGGAACAGGCATCCAGGTTCTCAGTCGTCACAATATTCAAGGTAAGAGGTGCAGGGTGGGGGAAGTGACGGTCGTTTGGTGCTGATTGTTGTCTGCTGCTGTAGCGATGAAGTGGGGCTGCACGATGCTGCGCAGTTTCTACTACATCAACGCGCTGACAGGACGCAGCGTTCTCGACGGACTGCGCGATCGGAAAACGCGTTTCCTGTTCCTCCAGGCGCTGGTGGAGATGGACGAATTATTCCAGGTGGTGCTGCAAAGTGTAGCCGCCGCGAGCAACAAGTCTGGTCGCGGAAGTGGCGACTCGAGTCCAGATACGAGCGCTGCCACGCTGTTTCCAGTGCGGTCGCTCATGGTGCTGCTTCCCCTCCCCGACTGGATCTTTAACCAGTTTGTTCTCCGAGCCTTCGACCTGGGGCTCGGCGCTCCATCCGACAAAGATGTGTCTGTCATCACGGTAGGATATACAGTAGAGGTTCTGTGTACGCGACTTCGCTGTTGCTAACGTTGTTTCCCTCGTGTGGTTCTTGCTTTCTGCAGTCCGACTTGGAGGCCGATCCACCACAACAGACGAACTTCGAAGCTGAATTCCGCGATGTTTTTGAGCTGGCGGCAGGCCGGAGCATGTCTCTGCCGGCTATGGAGCTCCTGAAAGCTACTTTTGCATCGATCAAAACGCAGCAACAGGAGCAAAAGGGTCGCGTTGACACTAAAACACCGTTACGTATCGATAGTGGTGTGCTGCTCGCGGAGGTGAAGTTATCTCCCCACTGCACCGCAGCTTCTCGCACATTTTTCCTGAAAGTGTTGGCGACGTTCGTTCTCACGCTGCTGTTGGGGCTCTACCTCGTTGTGTGGTAAAGTGTGAATGTGTGGCGTCTTGGAACAGCCAGCCATCAAGTTGATGCTACTACGAGCGGTAACTCAACGTCAGTCGGTTGAGAATGGATCCTGATTTCTTTGATGATCTTCTTGGATTTGTGCTAGTTGCAGGGCTTCTGTCTTTGCGCGAGCCTGGACTTCTTCTTGTTTCTGGCGTTGGTCTTCTGCAAACTTTAGAACTGCCAACTTGTGAACCAGTACGATGGCGTGAGCCCGTGAAAATGGCATCAAGCGGGCCAAGAAACGCGTCGTGAACGGGATCGGTGGCAGCTTTCCTTTATGAAGCCCCATATATTGCACGACTAGATCAACATCCTGACGACGTCGTGTGACTTTTGCCCAGAAGCTTTCACCAAGTGCACAAGCGCGGACGTTTTGCTGCAACTGCATCAGTGGATAGAATGCCACTTGGAACTCTGTGGTCCCCTTTACCAAGTCCTCCGGATCCACGATCGCGTTGGCCTCGATATCGTCGATCTGAAGTTGGCCGGGAGAACTCTTGTCGGGCTGCTTCCGGTCTCTCGAAACCAACTTTTCTCGAGCAATATTCACGTTCTTGGCGAAGTAGAAGCTACTGTCATTCCTGAGACCCTCGCAGAAGGTTCGGAGCTCCCGACCGTCCATGGCACCAGATTCATCCACGTCAAACTGCTTGAAAGCGTAATGAAGCAGCTCGCTCTTGGACCAGGTCGAGATCGTCACCACGCATTGAACGAAGTCATCGAACCGCAGCCTCTTAAGCTCTCGGGCGAGCCCGACCCTTTCAAATAGCCCCTTGGTGAGCTGCCGTGGTTTCTCGCGCACCATTGTAAGAAACTCTCCGGTTGTGATTTCTCCCGTTCCGAGCTGCTCTTCACGCTTGAAGGCCCGATGCAGAGACTCGACGTGACGCTTCCGAAGACCAAGCGAAATGCAGAGTTTTTCGGCTCTCTTCGTCTCAAGTAGCACACCATACTGGCCACTTGCAAATCCCCCAGTATCGACAGCTGGAGCTGAAGCGCCTGCGTTAGAAAGTGTATCCGCTGCGGCGATTGTGGAACTACCTGTGCTGCCATCCAACCTCGGCTTCACCTTGATCCTTTTCAGCTGCGCTTTGGGCTGTGCATCTGTTTGGAGTTCTACGTCGTAGTTGTTGCCACCGTCTTCCTTCAACGACGGAGTGTTTCGCTTCTGGGGCCTGGTGGATTTTGACGACGAGCTCTTGGGCGTGTTTTTCTTTCGGGTTTTCTTCTGGGATCTTGGATTGTGTCCTCCCAAGTCTTCACTTCTAGGTTCGGCATGTGCCATCAACAGCAATGCAGCGGCGTGTGGATAGGAAAAGTGAAGTGGCAGCCGAAAATAAGTACAGGAGAAGGAGAAGATAGCTAGCAAGTACGTCCACAAGTGGAGGTGACGACCAAGTTTGGGGTGAGGCGAAGCATATACATGGCAAGCCTCTATACTTATTATTTACATGCATTCCAGCCTGAAGAGAAAGTGAGATGCAGGAGAATGAGCACCCGAAGAGCAAAGACACTTTTTCAAAACTTCGACGCGGACTGTAGTCACAACAAAGAACCAGGATCTCCATCCACACGCACCAGGATCGATTCCAGCACGAAAAGAGTCTCATGCGTCCATATTTTGGTAGTCGATTGCTTGATAGCTGATGAAACCCGCGGGGGGGGGGGGGGGGGGGGGGGGGGGACGGGGAGTAAGTGGTTAGTTATTGGGTAGCGTGGGTCTGTTGCCCGAAATGTTTGTTTCTTTTCTTTGGGGCGGGTGTGGGGGGGTGTT
>JAABLL010000635.1:0-12965 GCA_012295475.1 Phytophthora gonapodyides | reverse complement strand
GTTCTCGAGTGGACCTTCAACACCAACCAGACGCGCACTCTGCGAAGCTGGAAACGGCACTTTGCGGATCCCACACAGATCCAGTCGCTCGAGGTTCTCTTCACCGGTTAGACACTTTTCTTGTTTTGTGCCAAGTTGCAAGATCGAACAAATAATACATCTAAATTCACAAATCTCGAAGATGCATCTCTTGTTTTATTCAAACTCGCTACTTGAAGTATATGACAAAGGGCCAAAGTCCAAGATAAAAAATAATTCGGAGTGATGCATGAAACAGAAGCACTGGAAACTTTCTTCCAAAAGGAAACCAGCCACTTCCATGAATATTCCAACCAATGCATCCCATAAAATAACCGCTCGTTTTCCGCTCGACACCAAAGTTGTCCCTTGTCCAACAAGCGCCATCCGCAAGGCGCTGTGTTGAACATTCTCCAATCGTCCAGTGCAGAAGAACCAGCCGAAGATGCAGCTTTGGGGAAGTCGCCTCTCGCTGACTGCAGTCTCAGCACTGCTGTCGTTGCTCTCGAGAACCTCTGCATTGAACCTCGAAGGCTTCACGGGCCACGAGCTGAGTCCCTACGAGGACACGGAGCTTCCGGCTGGCGCCGAATCGTCTTCTCCGATCGTACAGGGCGTGTGCTACTCGCCTTTTCACAACTCCGAGTATCCGCTGAACGGCGGAAGTGCTTGGGGCCTCGATTCGGCCATGGACGCCGACTTCAGCATCATGAAGAACTACGTCACGACCGTGCGCACCTACTACTCCAACTTCTACGGCTACGCGGTGGCGCCGTATGCCGCGAAATACGGCATCTCCCTCTATCTCGGAGTCTTCATGACGGACGAAAGCTGGTACGACGACCAAGTGAACGCGGCCGTCGCAGCCGTGAAGAGTTATCCGGATTCCATCAAGGCGATCCTGGTCGGCAACGAGAACATCTACCCCGCTGGGCCCTACTCGGCTGCTCAGGTGTTAAGCCGCATCACGGCCCTGCGCTCGCGGATCCTCAGCGAAACTGGACGCACGGTTAACATCGGCACGGTACAGCGTCACAACGAGTGGAGCGACACTGGGACTCGTTCCGCCATGCTGGCCTTAGCTGACGGCTGCGATATCGTGGGCGTCAACATCTATCCGTTCTTCGACGCCTCGTACACTGCCAGTGACCCCTTGGCGATGCTTAACGGTGCCTGGAACAACATGCTGACCATCTACCCGTCCGACAAGGTTCGACTGACGGAGATCGGCTTCCCGACTGCAGGCGCGCCGCCGTCGTTCGCGCCGTACAACGTGCCGAGTGTCGCCAACGCGATTGCCTTCTACAAGGCCTTCCTGAACTGGAGTCCTGAAAGCGGAGGCCAAGAAGTCTTCTGGTTCATGTTCTTCGATCGCCGACCGGATGACACCACCATGGGGATTGATCTCGAGACATACTTCGGCTTTTACACGTGGAACAGGGTGATCAAGGCGTCTGGCTTCCCCAACTTGCTGTCCACGACTGCAGCAACGTCCGCCCCGACGGCGGCACCTACTTCGGCTCCGACGGCAGCTCCGACGGCAGCTCCGACGGCTGCGCCTACCATCCTGGCAACTGCAACAACCACGGCGCAGGTCTGCCGTGTGCACAAGGTGTTTTCCAAATAAACATCCACGCAACTTACCATCTCGGTGCCAACAGATCCAGCTTCGACCGTGTCCCTTGTCAGTTCCCGCTCACTAATTCGACCAAGCTCCGCTCCATCCACAAGCAAATACATTCTCCTTTTCACAGCACATTGGAGATAGGATCAGTATTTCTCTTTCTTCTCTCTCTTCTCGCCAACAAGGTAAGTCATATCTAGAGGCACATGTCAAGCATACTGGTCGGCTGGTCGGGCCGAATGTACGGCAGAAGGCTCTCGCCAAACGCGTCATACAGCAGTGTCACGATATCGCCCAGAGCAGACGCCGACAGGGATGGTGAAGCGCCGCGGCCCATGGTCTTGGACATCGAAAAGTACGTTCCAGACGCGTGCTGCACAATCCCCACAAAAGCACCACGTCAGCACAGCCAACCCCACGTACCATCCGACCAGGCTAGATACTCACCACGAGGATACCGAGGCAGTTCTGCGCTTCTAGTCGCTCGACGAGGTTCGGGTTCGACGACGACAGCGCTGGCTCAAGCCGTCGGTAGTATTTCTCCAAGTTGGGGAAGAGCAGACTCTCCATTACCAGAGGACCCAAGAACAGCATACCTACAAGTTCACAACATGGTCACTCATCAGCTGGCTAACGAAGACATCCTGAACCGAGGCTTACCGTGAAGGGCGCCGTACTGCGTTGAGAACGGGCACACGGGGTCTGTGATCGCCTTGTGATACGTCTTGGACACACGCGCCTGGATGTTGGCGTACTTTTCGCCGTAGCGCTCGCAGATCTGAGCCACCAACTTGGCCGCGTACTTGCGCAGCGCCCAGTGGTCATCCGCCGGGTTCTCGCAGAGCTGCGTGCCCAAAACGCACGTCAGGATGGCAGGGATCAATTGGTGCAGCTAAAACGACGGACACATGTACGTAAGAACGGCAAATTAGACCCCCTGCAACGTCAAAAGGGCGTCGCTAAAGACAGAAGCCCCACGTACGTAGAGCTCGACGTGGAGGTTGTGGTTCACGAGCAGACAGCGGCAGGCCCGCATGAGCGAGAAGAGCAGCGACAGGTCGTGGTTGCTGTGCTTGACCTCCTCGTAGATGAAGCGGGAGAAGTAGGGCAGCAGCTGGTGGATGCCCGGGTCCTGCGCGAGGCTGGTGAAGGCCGCGCGCTGCAGCTCGAAGTCGTCGCTCTTGACGGCGTCCGTGACCTTGGTGTAGTAGAGCTGCATCTCCTCCGTGAGCACGTGCTTAACGCGCGGCTTGCGGTCCACGTTGTTGACGAAGGCCTCGTCCTTGATGGACGTGTGGCACGTCGAGTCATCCTCCACCGACTCGTTCTCGGGGATGAGCGGCTGCACGCCGTCCACGGCCAGCCAGTGAACGTTAAGTACGGGCTGCAGTGGGATCTGGCCTAGCGGAGCGTTCAGCAGCTCGCCCAGCTCCAGCTCCTCCTCCTCGGCGAAGAAGAGCGCGTCATTGTCCTCGCACTGCTTGTACTTGACGGTGCCGGGCGCCGAGAAGCCGTACAGACTCTGAAGGAACACGTCAGGGTTAGTACGTTAGTTTTTTTTATCGCTAGGGTTTAATAAAGCCCACCCACCTCGAGGTTCCGCGCCTGCAGAGCCTGGTTGACGTGCGTCGGGTCCAGCTGGGGCCTTCGCGAGTGGCGCTGGAACTTGAGCGCGTCCTGAACCACCTCACGGACACGCAGCTCTACCTCGGGCAGCAGCTCGCGCACGCAGTCGTCGCGTAGGTCGTCCAGACCGAGGCTCTGCGCCACCACCTGCAGCGTCTCGGGCCGCAGCAGACTCATGCTCGAAAAAGGAGGAATGCCGAATCTGTCGAGCAAAACTTGTCGCAGCAGCTTTGTCTGCTACGACCGAATTTCATTTCGGTGGTCGAACGGTATATGGGCAACCTCACATTGAAGACACCAACGCACTTAGTTGTCTACCCACGTGCCTAGCTGCCAGGAGTACCGTCCATCCGCCCGAAGATCCGCTTGAGGCGCTCGCACGTCTGGTTGTCCAGGCCGATGTAGCGCTCAGGGAATCCTGAGCTGGGCGGTCGACGCGTCAGACTCGGGCGCTTGAAGATGCTCAGGTCCGTCTTGCGATTCGCCTCGAGGCTGCGTGCTGCCACACGGCCGCTCTTCCCACCGCCGAGCTCGTTGTTGCACGCATCGATCATGTCGGCGTTCTTAAATCCTGGGTGGTAGGGACTGTACTCGTCGAAGCACTCGGGGGTTTCCACGCTCCTCCTCCTCAAGGAATGATGCGGCTGCAGCGTGGCGGCATTCTTGATCCTCTTGGTCTGAGCTGTCGGTGTTCGACTACGCGTTGCCGTTGCGATGGGTGGTGGAGTCTGCTTCTTCCGCTCTGTAGCGGTGCTGGCAGAAAACCCAAAGAACGGCTTCTTGTCGTCGGTGGCTGCGACTGCAGGGCGATCATTAGCCACGGAGCTCTTGGTTTCCCACAGCGACTTTCGCCGCTCTGATGACAGCTGAGTCGTGCTGCTCTGCGAAGCTCCATAGCTGCGATCGTCTGATGTGGACAAAAGCTTGCTGGCGTCCCCAACGCTTGAGTAATGCGGCGGCAGTGCATCCGGGTTGTCTGCTGCCACGACAGAGTAAGGAGGGAGCGATGTCTGCAGCTCGTCAAGAGGGAAGTGAGCCTCGACATCCGCTTGCCGCCGCTGGTCGTACGGTGGGGACTCTACGGATGGTGTGCATGCTGCCTCGACCCCATTCTGCTCAGGCTGCTCTGACGTCAACGATCGCTTTTCATACTCCTCAACAGCGTCGATGAACGGTGGCAACTCGCTGTGGTCGTGTCGATATCTCGTCACCAGTTCATCCACCACGTGCTTGTATCTCTCCACACTGGAGAAGTACAGATGGAGTTGCAGTCTGATGGCGCCACCGCACAGTTTGGAGATGACCGTTGAGCCCCCGGATGCAGGCGGGACGTTCAGCCCCAGCGAAAACCATTCCACAATGCGCTTTTGATGCATCAAAGTGTGCAGAGGGATGCGGGTCTCCCCTACGAGCTGCTCGCGACTGAGTCTTCGGTCGTTCAAAACGCGGATGTGGAGATACCCGTTGAGCGACAGAATCGGCGCGAACTCGAAGCTTTCATCCCACACGGGATAAATGCTCTTCTTCTTGGTTTGACTACGAAGTATCCTCCCTTCTGGAGAATCGGAGCTCGAATTCATAGGAACAGCATGGGACGGGTAAACGACTTCCAGACTCACGTACGGGTCCAGGTTCTTCGTTCGCAGGTGAGCAGTGGGGAGGTCTCGCCCGGCGAGAAGCGAGATCTTCAATGCCCCTCGGCTGTTCCCGTGCTGATCCACCTCAATCTTGCTAACGGAGTCAAACTTGCTCTTGGCCTCGGCAGCTTCCAGACGCTCACAGATCTTCAGGATTCGCTGCGCACTCGTCACATGAGACGCCATTACGTTGGCGTTTCCTTCCTCACCACTGATGCTCTTCACGAAAACTTCGACGCGATCCTTTGCCAGTACGTACTTCCGCGCATAATAGGCCTCTACCGGCGCAAACTCGTCAAACTGGTCGCAGCAAACTTCGTCAGAGGTTGGGGTGTCCATGGGTGGTACAGGATCGATCAAGACCTGCTCTTCTCGCGGTGAAGACGATGGCTCAAAGCCACCTTGTCCGTCAGCGTCGTGTGTCGGGTTGATCGCGAGATGCAACCGAGTTTCGAGAGCCGCAGCAATGGCTTGGTGCAAGTCTGTTCGCCCTCCGTCGGTAGCACGCTCGTCTCCAGACTTCCCGGCCGCTTTCGCGAGTTGTTGGGACAACTTCTCGTAGATGTCGGCTTTGATTTCCTCGAGCATATGGGGATTCAGCAGCTCTTTGAACTGAAGGTTCATGGGCAGTAAACCTTCCTGGTTGGCTTGATCGATTGATCCATCCACAACAGACGACGACAGATCGTTGCCAAGTAACGAAGAAGCCTCGACGCCTGCCGTATCCGTCGCGTTGGCCTCACTTCGTGCGTTAGACGCATCGTCGGCTTTCGATTGAGAGCGCATAGCGTGCAGGAAATCAAGACTAGCTGCTCGCTCGCGCTGAAACAGCGGACTGAACGCTGAAGACGCGTTCAATGAGCTGATGTGCTCCAACTCGGCCTCGACTTCCTTCAGCTCATCAAGAAGCGACGAAATGCGCCGTTCCTTTAGCAGAATCCGGTCTTTCACTTCGCGATGCCGAGTGCGAAGCTCATCCACCATTTGCCTGCTCTTGGCTAGTGACTGAACTTGCTTTGAGCTCACCCCTTCGTCGTCTTCACCGCCCAAGCTCTCCGAACAAGCCTGGCCACGAAGCTGAGCCATGAGTTGACTCATCTGCATGCAGATCTCTTCCTTCTCCACGATCACAAGCTGCAACTTGTGCGTAAGCGCAAAGATCTCCTTGTCGAAAGGAACTTCGGAGCGATTGGACGAATCGACGGGGCTAAACTTTTCACGAAGGCTCGCGTCTCCGGCCGAAGGATTCAGGTCGGCATGCAGGACGCGCTTGGTCATACGCACCATCGCGGTTTCAATCTCCTTCTCTTTGTCCTCGGCAAACCGCAGCTTGCTGCGTAGAATCTCCAGTCGTGCACGTCCAGTCTCTTCTTCTCGTTGTTTCGAGCTTCTGCTCCGAGGCGAACCCGGCGGCGAAAAGGAGAAGCGGATGGCGCTCGGATCGCCATCCAGACAGGCCTGGATATTGACACTTAGACAGTCGATTTGATCCGCATACTGCGCACTCTCCTGCTTGAGCACGTGCAGCAAGTGTTCCTCATTGCGGATCTCCGTCAGGAGCGATTGCTTGCAGGATTGCAAGGCTTGAATCTGTCGCGCTAGAACGTCTTTGTCGACAAAAGGAGCGAGTGGGGAAAGCTCCGTTGTATGCTGGTATTGAGGCGATGGTCTTCCTCGGGGTGGCGATGGCGGTGGAGTTATAAGCCGCAATTCGTTTTGCTTGCGATACCATTCCCTCATCCTGGACGGTGAGTTCGTTGGAGAAGGTGGAAGCGAGTGGCTGCCGGATGTAGATGTTGTCGTGGTATGTCGAAGGATCCTTCGACTGCCAAGAGCACTCGCTGAAGATGATCGCTGCTGTAAAGCTGGGTAGTGGGAATCTTCGTACGCTGGACACGCAGTGTCGTCCTCAAACGTTGGAAAGCGCACCGATCGACCAGCATTCAGATCCTGCATTCCAAGTGGTTCATCTTCCTTTAAACCGAAGTCCAAAGACGAAGACACCGGTCGTGTGGCCCTATCTCTCAAATCGTCGTCAGCACAGGAATGAGTCAAGGTCCGTTGATGTCTCGCTGGAGGGGTCGTCGTCCGTGTTAAAGGAACCACATTCCTTCGCTCCCATGTCTGAGGTGGCGACGAGATATCGTCATCTCCTTCTTCCTCTCGAGTGGCATCGACGCTCTCTTCACTTGGAATTTTCGTGATAATTGCTGGTGGAATAACTCGCAGAGGGGAGCAGGACGCGTCGACGAGTACTTTGCTTCTACTGCGCTTTAACACGTCAGTGCCAGCCGGAGACATTGGCATGCACGCCGCGTCTTGTGCCTCAACAGTGCGTTCTTCATCGTATTCGGCATCCCTCAGCTGCCTGTCGCGATCTGAAAAAGACCCACGGCGCTTTTCAACGCTGCGCTCGGGCGATGGGATGCGTGGGGCGGACTGAGGTCGCTGCTGACTCGAGTTACTGGGTCGGTGTCGAGCTGCAATTGCCATCGCTATTTGCTCCGCGTCACTGGGTGCGTCATTAGGTAGGGACACTGAGCGTCGCCGGTCGAGGTTAAGCATTGCCACCTCTTGCTGCAGCTGCAGTAGCTGCTCTGTCGCACTGGACCAGGCTCGAGATTTGTTCTGTAGCAGCTTGGACTTGACCTGCAGCTCACCTTTCAGCCGAAGATTCTCCGCTTCCAACGCACTTTGAGCCTCGAGCAAGCGGTTCTGCTCGTCTTCGTGCGCTCTGTCGGCTTCACGAAGACACGCGTCCTGAGAGAACATGGCGGCTCCGAAGCGTTTGGCTGCCCGATCCCGAGCAACTCGCGAGATCTCGACGTCGTCCAGACGCTCCAGAGATCGGACTTTGCAGATCACGTAGTCTTTGTACGTCGGTAGACGGCAGAACGGGTTGGCTGCAAGGCTGCACGACAGCAAGTTGGCCAGTGAGGCCAGCACGTCCACTTCTCTGAGTGTGCCCAAGTTGTTTCCAGAGAGATTGAGCTCTTCCAGCATCGTCAAAACCGAAAAACCTCGTGGCAAATGCACGATGAAATTCCCCGACAAATCCAAATGGGTTAACCCTTTGAGAGCGAACAACGGGGCCGATAGCGTCTTGAGGTGGTTGCGCGGCATCGCGAGGGTCTGCAACTGCGTGAACACTTGCAGTCCATCCAGACGTTCAACTGCATTGCCCGACAAGTCAAGCTGGACGAGATTCGTCAGGTCAGAGAGAGCTTTCAGGCTTTTGAGCGGTCGACGGGGTTTTCTGGTGGTCGTGCTCAAATCCAGTGCTTGCACTTCCATCGGAGCCTGTCGAAGCTTGGTACATGCAAGGTTCACGAGCTCTCTGTCGCTTGATAGCGATACCGAGCTCGAATTGCTGGGGAATCCGTCAAACGAGCTCCGCGAGCCCATCGAGCGCGTGGTGAGCATTGGGGACGATCCGACTGACGCAGGGATTGACAGTTGTGACGGTGTGGAGCTGTCGTTGCTACTGCTGGCTCGGTCGTCGTCGTCGAACGCCGTGTCACTGCAACTTGAGGACGCTTCATCTTGTACAGTCGGGATGGTGATGCTGATCGGGGGCTCCATCGCCCCCTCCGAGTACGATTCGGACGCAACATCGTCCGCTTCATCGTGCATCATTTCAACCGAGTTGTCGTCGTCCATGGTCTAACCAAGTCGCCGTGCTGGAAGTCTCGAGCGAAAACTGGCAGCAGCACAGCAAAAGGCAGCCACCAACACCAGCATGACAAGCGGTAGCCAAATAAAGAGCCTTTGCCTACACTTGTTGAGCGTAAAAATAAACAGCTGGCTTTCGTTGTTTTTAGATGATCGGGTTGAAGCGAGCCATGGCGGGATGGATATCCCAGCGATAGTGGCAAAATTGACAGCTTTTTCAGTGCTCTGACACTGCAAAACTGAGCGACTATTTGTTTTTGCTGTCTAACAAGATTATCATTGTTCGCATAAAGTGGCAAATTGCTCGACTGTGTCAATGCACCATTGATGATCGCCTCGCCTGGCTCCGGTAAAACGGATCGAGTCGGCGATCCAGAGCGCAGACGGTGAGGAAAGGCGACGTTTCGCCGGCGACCCATCGGTTGCTGGAGCTTCTCGCAGTTCGGAATCAGGCCAGCAGGATGGAGTCGCTGTACGCTCGAGATACGCCGACCGCGCAGGAGCTCAAGCTCCGGGCGGCGCAGCGCGACCAAAACGTGGCGGATGCAGGCGAGGGCCAAGTGGCGCTCAAGCCGGTGGGCACGGAGCACTTGCAGCAAGAAAGCGACCACAGCATAAAGACGTCGACTCAAGCGGGAGAAGTCGCACCGGTGACGGAGTCTGCCAACCCGACAGACGACGCGTTCGGGTTCACCTTTGCAAGAGAAGAGCTGGACGAGCAGTGGCGGAGGGATCTGCCGGTAGATTCGGAAGAAGGCAAGACCAAGCAAGAAGACGAGAAGAAGGAGGAGGAAGGAAAACAAAGTGAAGAGACGGCTGCAGTACCATCGTCAGCGGCTGAAAAGATCGAGACGAATACAGCGGAGAGTTCTCAGGAGGAAGTGACGCCAACAGCTCCTGTCCCTACACTTCAAGCTCGACGAGCGGGGGTGGCGTCGGCCCCTCGCAAGATGAACAAGCCAGCCATTACAATCAATACAGGTTCAAGTTCGTCGAGTATCGGTGCCAAGCGGCCACCACCGACGCCCGTGTCACCGCCAACGTTCTCCTGGAATGACATTCTGAGCGTGCAAAACCTCATCGAGAGATGTCTCCAGCAGTACAAGAGCAAGGTACCGGAAGATTTGAGTTGACCAAATTTTCCCATTTTTACATGATGCTGACATTTATTTTCGTTCGCTGCTACAGAACGAGATCTTGATGACTCTGAAAGAGGAGGCCAACGTAGACCCCGCCTTCACAAACGTCGTGTGGCAGAAGCTCGAGGAGCAAAACCCCATGTTTTTCCGCGCGTACAGCTTGCAACTGCAGCTCAAGGAGCAGATCAACCATTTCAACTATTTGGTACAGATATTATCAAACGATTCTAGCGCTACGGTACTTCTATCAAGCGGACGACTGAAATTGTTTTGTTTTTTTCAGGTCGCGCAGCAGAAGGAGATGGCCGCGAAAGGCGGCAAACGTCTCCTGCACTACAGTACCATGAATCGTCAGTCGGCTGGTCGAGCAGCGTCGTGCTCACTGAATACCACATCGACGACCACGACACTGCCTCCGATCAGCATGGACGCCCGAACTTTTCTGCGTACACCGATCAGGTCTGCGAAGCAGCAGCGCACGTTCGGCCAGCAACAGCACATGAACATGTACCAGCTAGGCAGCCCATCCGTGGGTACATCGTCTGGCATGACGACGATGCCGCCACCGTCACCTTTGCCGCTTCCGTCGCCTATCAAGACGGACCTAGACACCCACGCCTTTTTCACTTGAATCGCGCTTGGCTCTCGAAGTAACGCCGACGCGGCCAAGCAGTATGTAAAGAATCAAGCGCGATGTATTATGCACTTCTTGCGTCTTATAGCGGCGGCTCTAGTCGTCGCTTTCATCGTCCTCGGTCACCTTTGTCATGGCCACTTTCTTCTCCAGCTCGAGCAGCTCAGGCGAGAGTTGGTTGCCTGACAGCGTGAGGCGGCGCAAGTTTGGGTTCTTCTCGATGGGGTTGAAAGGTAGCTCCGTGATGTTGTTGTTCGCAAGAAGCAGGTTCTTCAGCTTGGGCAAGTCACCAATGCGCTTCGCAACTTTGGCCAGGCAATTGTCCTCCACGTTGAGGATTTCGAGCTTCATGCAGCGACCGAGCGACGCGTGCAACTTGGTGAGGCGGTTGTTTTGAAGATAAACCTTGCGTAGCGAGTGCAGCTCGCCCAGATGCTTGGGGAGTCTGACAAGCTCATTCCGCTCAGCGTGCAAGATTTCCAGTTGCTTCAAGTTCTTGAACGAGTTTGGCAGAGTGGTGAGTTTGTTCCCGAGAATGTCAAGCTCTTTGAGGTTCTGCAGCAAGCCAAACTCTTCAGGAAGTGACTCAATCTCGTTGTCATCCAGGTAAAGCTCTTCGAGCTGAAAAAGCTGGCACAAACTAACAGGGAACGTCTGCGAAGTCACGACGTTAGACGCGTGAAAATGCATCAAGTATCGTCAACTATTTCACGTACCTTTAGCAGATTGCGGTGAAGACAAAGTCCAGCTAACGTGCCGGACAACTGAGCAATGGCATCTGGGATGCCCTCACTTGTCAGTTTGTTGTCTTCCAGATACAAACTTTCGAGCTTGGCCAGCTCGCTGATTGACGCTGGTAGGCTCGTGAGCTCGTTGTCGCGCACGTAGAGCTCGGTGAGCTGTCCCCACGCAGCTGTTGACGCAGCATCGCCACCAAAGCTTTCAGGTAACCGCACGAGTCCGTTCTTCTCCAACGCCAATGTCTTGAGGTTGGGTGGCAGCGCGAGGACCAAGTCGCTTGGAAGTTCTGTCAGCCCCTTCTCAGAGAGATCTAACTCCTCCAGATCCTCAAACTCCTCCGCCGTTTCCACGGGATCATCTAGTTCCAGGTCGAACTTCTCCACCACAGCCAGAAACATCTCAAGGCGAGAGTCTCCGTCGCAACTGGTTCCGTCGTCGCTCATAGCTGATCCTCTGGTGGTGGGTGACTCGACTTGGTGCCAATCTAAGACTCAGCATCGGCAACCATGGGCCTCAACATATCCCAAGAACGAGCAAAAAGCTCTTATCCGTTTCTTCACCCCACCAAAATGGAATCTGCACGATCGCAAATACTATTTTTGAGAAACGCTTCTGGGATCGGTTTTTATCGTCAGGAAGTGGATTGGATTTTTCAGTACGGTACTAACAATCCCATCGTACGCTCCAGCCTAACGAAGTCGGGTTTGCACTGGCCGCGACCGCAGTGATCCACCTTGGGTCTTGGTGTCTTGGTGTCGTCAGCACCAGAGGGGAGCGGGGAAGCGTGTAGCGTAGAAGGACTTGAGGGTCAGGATGAAAGTTGGAAAGTGAGGCAAGTTGTGTTGCATCGGGGAAAGCCACAGCCAAAAAAACCTTCGGTCCCCAGTAACTACTTCGGCTCACTATTGAGCAGGGAAGCTGGCCAACGGTGGCCACGATCCTTTTCATGGAGAGCTCCGCAGAGTCTTTCCTGGATCTCTCTCTTCTTCCCCATAGTCACAACCTCTCACAACTTACGCCTTTCGTATTCATTAGTATCTAACTGGAATGACAAACTTCACGCTCCTCGTTCACCACTAAATGTCTCAGCACTTGTCCGTTGATGTCTCTTACTCCCACTTCATTCCTGGCTTGATACAGCTACATGCATTGCGCGACTCATCGCGTATCCAGCAGTCAGCCAGCACAAGACCAGCAGACTTACACCTCTTCCATCTCGACGTCGGAACCTGCACTCTTACAAGTGCCAGCTTCAGGATCTCCGGTGGCCTCAACCAGCTCCCAAGATTCCGTCACGTCTTCGATGTTTAGGCGACTCCGTTGGCGCTCGAACTCAACCGGGCCCGACGCCTTGGTAAACACGTCCGCAAGGTCGTCAGCACTTGTCACATAGACCACATCCAGTTCATTGGCTTGGATGTACTCGTTGATAAATCGAGCATGCTTCGCCATGTGCCTCAACCGCGATGTGTTGCCGTTGTTCTCCACGACCGCAATCGTGCTCTGGTTGTCGCAGTAGACTGGCGCTTGCAGCTCTTTCTTGCCGTAGGCTAACGCCAACAGAAGCTCACGAGCCCACACAACCATTTTACTGCACTCGCAGCAGGACACAAGCTCCGAACTGCACGTGTCCTCCGTAACACGACGTTGTCCATGGCTCTTCCGCATCCAAGTGTTGCCATGCAGTCGCAGTGCGTAGCCCGTCACCGATCGACTTGTGTCTGGGCAGGACTGATGATCGGCATCTGTGACATAGTGCCCGGGAGTTCCCGGGCTCGCCCCGGAAACCCCGGCCCGGGGGGACGATTCCCCGGCCCAGTCATCCCGGGGACCGCAGAAATCAGCCCTGGATGCGCAAGTTGAAGAAGCAAGGT
>JAABLL010000634.1:0-12967 GCA_012295475.1 Phytophthora gonapodyides | reverse complement strand
GACGTCACCTGCATCGTGTTGGTCCACGTCTGCGAGAAGATGACGATGTCGTAGTCGGAGGTGGCGCACTCGCGGTCCACGCACGGGCCGAGGCCGCTCGCGTCGTTCACAGCGCACCCGGCCACCTGGAACTTGTAGTTGGTGCCGGCCACGGTCTGCGTCCAGAGCCCTTCCACCGCGATGAGGCAGATCGCCGTGGTCACGTCGGGCGCGTAGTAGCTGGCGTTGCTGGCGGCCTCGACGAGCAGGTTCACCTCGGCGTCGGTCACGGCCGTTTCGGTCCAAGTGCCGACCA
Organism: Phytophthora gonapodyides; assembly: GCA_012295475.1. Classification (NCBI taxonomy): domain Eukaryota; phylum Oomycota; class Peronosporomycetes; order Peronosporales; family Peronosporaceae; genus Phytophthora; species Phytophthora gonapodyides. The sequence goes on along the minus strand of JAABLL010000634.1, from coordinate 12,672 downwards.
TCGTCTGCGCAGGCACGGCGGTCATGAGAGCAGCGCCGGCGGCGGCGATGGCAGCGGAGGTGCGGAAGAAGGTCATGGTGGTTGCTGAAGGTTGGGAGGGGGGTGAAGTGCTAAGCCGCTTTGTGCGTTAGGGTGGAAGTTTGAAAGTGAGTTGTGGAGCAGGCATCGTCGGCACTCGACTCTACCATCGAGGCCCAGGTGACTCCGGTGAAGCAGCACCTGTGGATGGTCTCATTCAGGCCGATGCGCACGCCACAAGCGCACCGAATGTCGTGAATATTCAGCTTTGGGCAAGCTGTTGACCAGCAGGTTCCGTCATGTGGCTGGTTCAGGATAGGCGGGGACGCCGTGTGTCATGTCTTGGTAGGAGACCCAGCCTGAATTCATCAAGCGCGTGGGGCGTTGAAGTTGTTGTGTCCAGAGACAAAAAATGTGAACGAACGGCACACTGCGACGGTGGACTTGATCTTTCGAGCCCCTCGCTGAACGCCGGGCTAAAGCACCATGCGTTTGTGGTGTTCGTGTACGGAATCAGCTGCAAGATGACCAGTGCCTGAGATGCAGATGCCGCCGCTGGCGGGCATTCGTCGTGCAACTTGAGGCACCGAACTTGCGCAGGCGTGAGTAAGTCTCGCTTCTCAAATCAATATCATGTCCTCAACAATGCCGATGCAAGCTACAGAAGCAGTCCCTGTGTAGGATAGTTCTCGACAGCACCACGAGTTGATCCAGCACATGGGGACACGGTAGATCAGATACCATGGCTAGTCGTGGCTTCTTTCGCGCAGATCCGGTTGCCGCATGCTCGCTTCATCCCTAACCGGAATCGTCCAAGTCAAGCCCACCTGCTCGTCATAGCGCACCGAGCATCGCTCGCTACAACTGCATCGTGATCGAGTTGCCCGTCAGCAGGTCACCCACCGTGCTTGGAAGCGTTTGCTTGGTCGGATACGCCAACGATTCCGAGACTCACTTCGCAATTTGAACCTTTGCGACCTCATCGAAGCCAAGAACGATGAAATCCCCACAGCAACTCACCAGCGTGGCTGCGTTTGCAGCTCTGGCAGCGTTCACTTCGCTGCCCGGTGCTACAGCTACCCCCTTTTCGTACAACCCGTACATGAGCAGCGAGTGCGCTACGTCGCTGCTGTCGCACAAGAGTCCGGCGTTCGGAGCGATAGCTCCTGGCCTCGACGAGTCCTACACCACCTTCGTGGACTTCGCGTATCCTGTCATCACGGACAAGGATTCCGCCGAGCAAACCGAGCAGACGGACGAATCCCCGAAGCAAGGCATGGTCCGTAGGCTGGAAGTGACAAGCCCGGACCTGCAGAAGATCGAGACGTTCTTTGAAACGGGGCTGGAGATGAACGTGAAGAACCTCAACTCGAAGGCTGCGTACTACGTGATGCCGTGGCCGAGCAACTACTGGGCCAATTACCAGGACGGTATCAACCACCGCTGGGACCCAGAGCAGCCCAGTGCGCCCGAGAAATACGCCACCGCTTTCGGGCTGGACGCCACCGCCTTCATGAAGAAGATCTCAGAAGCCACGGGCGTTTTGTCGGACAAGAACCGCAAGTCGTGCTCTTCCGACAGCGACTGTGCGGATCAAAACGATGGTAGNGAGTGCGCCGTTCGAGAGGGCGAGCAACAAGGCTACTGCATCCCGACGTGGTTCGGTATTTGCCACGCGTGGGCGCCTGCTGCGTTGCTCGAGCCGGAACCGCGCTGCGCGGTGGAGAAGAACGGCGTCACGTTCCAGCCCATGGACATCAAGGCGCTTCTTACGCAGGTGTACGACGACGGCCTAGTCGGCACGGTCATGACCGGTGCGCGCTTCCAAGGCTCGGACAGCGATGCCACCAAGGACCAGTTCGGTCGCTACACGGACGGCTCGCGTCGTGACCTCGGCGCGGGCTTCTTGCACGTCGCTCTGGCAAACATCATCGGCAACTTGAACTCGTCGCTTGTCTTGGACGTCACAGGTGGTGCGGAGGTGTGGAACCAACCCGTTTACAGCTACGAAGTGGTGGCCCAGACGGAGCTTACCCCTACCGAAGCTGCCAACCAGTACTACGGCCAGAGCAACTACCCGTTCAACAGCGCCGCGCAGCGTATCATGTACACGGAGACCCAGGTTACGTGGATGGTCGAGGCGTACGAAGACGGTGGGCTCGTGTCCAGTGGCAAGGCCAGTCGGTACGCGCACACCAAGACGTACACGTACCTCCTCGAGCTCGATGACGCTTACAACATCCTCGGCGGCGAGTGGGTCGGTGACTCCAACGAGGACCACCCGGACTTCCTGTGGTTCCCCAAGGCTCGTCCGACGCTGGCTACGTTCACCGACGTCGGGCTCAGCTACGAGAACGTCCGCGAGTTGCTGGACCAAGCCACCAGCTGCCAGTAGACGGTGTCTTGTGAGCATTGGGCTGTGCATCAAACAGATAGACCTCTCTGTAGACTGTAAGGCTAACACTTAATGTCAATGTAAGTTCACAAGAAGATGAATGAAGCGCTTCATTATCACGGCACATGTACACAATCCGACTTGGCTGGCTGCCTACAACTTGCACGTCTAGAAGCTGTAGCGAGACTTGATGTGCTCGAGCTCACGACGCAGCATCCAGCCGTCGCCGGGGGTGACCGTCATCGACGCACCGGCCTCCATAATGCAGGCAGGGAAGTCGTCACCAGGCTTGTCGGTCGTCTCGTAGAAGTCGGGGAGTCCGAAGCCGTGGCCGATCTCGTGAGCGAGGATCTGAAGCTGCTCGTCGTCGATCTGGGCGAGGAAGTTGTCCCAGTCGACCTGCTGGCCCCAGTCGTAGCCGTAGCCACCGCCAAGGCCCTTAGTCAGCCACAACGACATGTCGTAGCCCTCGCCCGCGCAAGAACTGGTGTCGACACCGCTGGCCACGGCGCCGAGGTGCTTGTAGCACGTCTCGGGGCACTGCGGGATGCCGTCGCTATCCTCCGAGTCGCTGTAGATCGTGCCGAGCGAATCGTCAGTCCAGTCGAACAGCGCAGTGTTGTTCGTAGCAAAGCCGACGACCTTGACGTCGATCTCCTCGAACGGCCAGCAGTCGTAGCCGATCAGCCAGTGGTTCCAGGCCTTGAATTGCCGGTTGAGGATGGCCTCGAACTTGGACGCCACGCTCTTCGACAGAGACTCGGTGCTGTCCCAGCGAACGCAGTAGTTGAGCGATCCGTTGTTGGCGACAACCTGGTCGAAGATCCAGTTCTTGTAGGCCGACACGTCCCAGTTGGAGTCGCTCACGTTGGCGTTCGGGCCAATGCGGTTGTCCCAGACCCAGTCGACGTACGCGGTGCTGATGTAAGCGTTGGGGTTGCCTACGACGCACTCGCCAGCGGCCGACGTGACGTTACCAAAAGTGGCCACTCCGCTCTCAGAAGACGAAGACGACGAAGAAGCTGCCACCAGCGACGAAGTGCTGAGGCCAATGAGGGCCATCGCAGCCAAGGAACGACGCGTGGAGGCCGAGAGGCTTGAGGTTGTCTGCATCTTGTTGTCAGCTACTTACGTCAAAGTAAATTGGAGAATGATAACCTGTAGCTACCGGGTAGCGCTGCAAAGGAGACTGTACGACAAGGAGACGCTGGAGCAAAAGCTATCATCGAGGCATGCCTGGTGTCGAGCCGTAGGGAAGCGCCACACCAACGGCGTTAGCACGAACAGCGTGCAAATCCTCCTTATCAGAGCCTATCGTCCTGGAAAGCAGCCGCGAATTAAACTTGTCGACTACAGAGAGCTCGTGAGTGTGCAGACGAGGTCTCGCACGCACCAACGCCGAGTCGCAATGCGACGACTTCGATTCCGAAGCCTCCGTGCTGACGAGCGCCGTCGACGATTGATATGACAAGAGGATGCATGGCAAGCGGCGTGCTTTTAGCCCCGGTACTGCGTGCTTCGTTAGCAACCGCAATGTTGTGAGTTCTCACGTTGCAGCTGCAGCAACTTCGATCCCGTACGATCCTAGTCATCCATTCATATGTACATCACACTACGTGATCGGTGTCGAGGGCTTCTGAGAGTGCAGCAACAACATGAGCAGGGTGCGTCTCGAGAAATGAACATCTATTCTTTACGAAACGACAATGCAATGCAGTCTACGAGCTTTTGTGCGAGCAGCAACACGAAGCTTAAAAGTCGTAGCGAGACTTGAGGTTCTCCAGCACGCGGCGCAGCATCCAGCCGTCGCCGGGGGTGACCGTCATCGACGCGCCGGCCTCCATGATACAGGCCGGGAAGTCCTCGCCAGGCTTGTCGGTCGTCTCGTAGAAGTCGGGGAGTCCGAAGCCGTGGCCGATCTCGTGGGCGATGATCGTGAGCTGGTCGTTGTCGATCGTCGAGATCATGTTCTCAAGGTTCACCTCCTGACCCCAGTCGAAGCCGAAGCCGCCCTCCAGACCCTGTTTCGGCCACAACGCGAGGTCGAAAACCTCACCTTTGCAGGCACTCGTGTCGTGCCACGCGCCCAGACCAATGTCGTAGAAACGGTAGCAGCTTTGGTCGCACTGGGGCACGCCGTCAACGTCAAGGTCGCCAATAGTGATCGCACCAAGCGAGTCATCAGTCCAACCCAACTGAGACTGCTCCCGCGCAGCGAAACCCACCACGTTCACCTTGATCTCGTTGTACGGCCAGCAGTCGTAGCCAACCAGCCAGTCGTTCCAAGCCTTGTACTGACGGGCCAGCATCGCCTCGAGCTTGGCCGCCATGCTCTTCCCTAGCTTGTTCGTACTGTCCCAGCGGACGCAGTAGTTGAGGGACCCCTTGTTGTGCACGATGTGGTCCATGATCCAGTTCTTGTTCGCTTCCACATCCCAGTTGGAGTCGCTCCTGATGGCGTTCGGGCCAACGCGGTTGTCCCAGACCCAGTCGACGTACGCGGCACTGATGTACTCGGAGGGGTTGCCCACGACGCACTTGTCGTTGCCCGAGGTGACGGTGCCGAAGGTTTTGGCTTGGCTGGTGGCGTTGGCTGCAGGCGCGGCCGACACGACAGAGGAAGCACCGAGGCCGACGACGGCCATGGCGGCGAGGACGCGACGCGTGGAGAAGGACTGCTTGTTCGACTGCATAGTGTTGCTAGTGGAAGGCGAATTGGAAAGTGACAGCAACTCTGGTAAGGGCCACGGCACTAGGGCTACGCCATTGACGCTCGAACAGTGAGCAAATCTTAGCAACGAAAGCAGATGCTCAAGCTCTGCGGACACATTCGCGATGACACACGACACCTTGGAAACAGACGCTGACTCAACGAAGGAACAACTTCAAGCCTCTGGGCCTCGGCGACGGCAACCGGACCGGGTAGTCGGGAGCAAGAGAACGACTTCGTATGCTCTTGCGCACTAGACGGGTTTCCAGCCACATTCTGCTGTTCGCCAACCCACGCTACCCGACAGAGGTTTCTTTCGTTGCAGCTGTGTCGGTAGAAACTCAAATATGACGAACACCAAAAGGGACGCATGGACTTCATGCCCGCTTCGCGACGGAGTGAGTGCTCTAGACTCATCGACAAGGAATTACCGCCAAGCATGCTCCACATTTCAGTTTGCGTTGACGGCGACCAGTTCGACAATCGTAGAAATGAAACCCGAGGACGATGACATGGGAACACGCAAGTTGCGGTTTTGCTCGCCTGGACGGTCGGCAAGCCAGGATTGCGTTAGCAAGGTCAGGGTCAAACCCACGCAGTACGCTTTTCCTCGCGCTCGGCTGTCTTTCGTCACGCGTGAAGGACGGGACTCCAGCAGCGTGCTTCTCTTCGCGACAAGGAGGACAGTTGCCTTTGTAGCACCGAATGTACTTCTCTGCTGAGATAGCATGGGGGAGGGCTCGTGAAAGCATGCTCTGGCACCCCAAGGACGGGGACTCGTACAGTGTCTCTGACAGTTGAAGTCAACCACCGAAACCTTTCAATGTCGCACGAAGGTCGTCTTTAACGTANATATAACGTTGTCCACACCAAGTTCATGTTAAACCACATCAGCTGGTCGGAGCCAATCAGCAGCCACACAAAGCCAGCGCTCGATCCACACACTCGAACCAGCCAGCAGCTCCACCAGCGAACACCATGGTCAACGCCGCCGCCGACGCCAAGAAGAAGTGCGTGGCCCCACCCCCTTCTCCCCCTTCCACGATTCTGCATCTTTAACGTCGCGGTATCTTTCTCCTTCTCAGCGAGGGCAACGCCGCCTTCAAGATCCAGGACTACCCCACGGCCGTGGCCAAGTACTCGGAGGCCATCGAAATCGACCCGTCCAACCACGTCTACTTCTCCAACCGCAGGTGGGTTCCGTCTCCAAATGGGTCCATCCAGTCACCCACTTCTTATTTGCTGGGGACATCGGTGGACCCCTTTCGCTCCCGTTAATCTGGTTTTCCAATTGACACTGACGTCGCCATCCTCTTACAGCGCCGCCTACTCTGGCTGGGGCAAGTTCCAGGATGGCGCCAACGATGCCGCCGAGTGCATCCGCCTCAACCCGCAGTTCGTCAAGGGTGCGTGGCTGTACTTCACCTTGGAAAGAGGCTGACTCATTGTGTCGGTGGTACCTACGGTACTTTCCATCGTCACTCGTTGTGAAGCCATTTAAGCTGATTAAAATTCCTACGGTACGATGTACAGGTTACCACCGTCATGGTGTTGCCCTCAAGGGTCTGAAGAAGTACGAGGAGGCTCTGGCTACGCTGCGCGCCGGCCAGCGCGTGGACTTCAACAACGCCGACCTGAACCGCCTGGTGACGGAGATCGAGCCGCTACAGGCTCGTGCTGAGCAGGCAAAGCGCTCGGGCATGAACCCTGCAGAGCTGCTCAAGGAGCGCGGCAACGACGCGTTCAAGAGCGCCGCCTTCGAGAAGGCCATTGAGATCTACGGCGAGGCCATCGAGGCCTGCAGCGACAAGCCCGGCTCGGCGCTCTCGCTCTCGTGCTACAACAACCGCGCCGCTTGCAACCAGCAGCTCAGCAACTTCTCGGGCGTCATCCGCGACTGCACGCACGTGCTCGAGTACGACGAGAAGAACCAGAAGGCTCTCCTGCGACGCGCGCTGGCCTACGAGGGCCTCGAGCGCTACCGTCTCGCTCTGCAGGACATCCGCGCGCTGCTCGCCATCAACCCCACTATCGACGTAAGTTCGTTTTGTCCTGGGCCGATCTGATAGCTTTTACTCACAGTTTTCCTTGTGCAGATTGCCAACAAGGCCCAGCACCGTCTCAGCAACTACGTGCGCCAGCTGAAGCAGAACAATTAATTGCATGGAGCACAAGGAGCCGCGAGGACTGAAAGCGAGTCCAGTAAGTCACAACGTGGTTGTTTTCAATCAAGATGGCGATGCTGACGGGACAGTAGAGGAAGGCCTGTACACCCTGGCATGGCAAGGTGAGCGCATGTGATGGATAACAGGCAGACCGTTGGATTTTCTTTTATTTTTTTGCAGTTTTTGTTTTGATTTTAGATGGACAATTGTTTTTTATTTTATGTTGGAGAATTCGAAAACTTTTTCCGCCGTCGTGTGATGTACGGAAGCTTCGTTGGACTTGACGCTGGGGAGCTGGAGGATGGGGATTTCTGTATAAAAGGCGAAGAGTTTCCGGTCACGCGGATCGGTCGGATCGGTTCTTGGTACTCGTGCAGCTGCAGTGTCAGTGGCTGGTGACCTGGAGCGATTTCAAGCATCGTCCTGCTCGATTTCAGCGGCAAGAAGGTCGAATCCTGTCTCCATGGATGGCCAACTAGAGGAGGAGGTGGCTGCTCGCTTGCCATCGTCAGCTCGGGAGCGAAGAAGGACTCGAACGTGCGGGATGGCAGGGACATGTTGTCAAGCTCGTCCAACTGGCTGAGGCTGCTCTTGAGTGTCTGAAGACTGCTGGTACTACTGCTGTTGTTACTGCTGTTGTTGCTGGCTCGTTGCCAAGACGGAAAGCCTGTCCATTCGCCCGTGGATCTACGAGACGCGGTCGAGAACGGAGCTCGAAGAATCGCTTCTTCGCCATGAACGCTCTCAGTCTGCGTGTGGCGGCTTTTGGGAGAAGATTTCTTCTTGTTCTTGATACTCACCCGCAGCAGCGTCAGGTAGCGCTGCCACTCGAGATCGTCTCCCGTGTCGACGCCTTCATCCTGGAAATTCTCTGCTCGTCGGCCGCTCGTTTGAGTGACAGTCTCAACCAGATTTTTCGTCGGCTGATGCTGCAGCTTGAGCTTGAGCTCCAGCTCGTCGATTCTCTCTTGTGCTCGCTGCTCGTTTCCGCTGCTTCGGCTGCTGGTTTGCGTCTGTGACTCGACCTCAGCATTCACGTTTTTCCGGGCTTTCAAGTCCAATTCCAGTTTTTCAAGACGTTCCTGGACACGTTGCTGCTCTTCTTTTCGGAGCTTGTCAATGGCGCCGTCTTCTTCAAGGCGAGCGCTGGTTTGCGTCTCGGACGGCACCGTCGCCTTCGCCTGTGTAACGTCCTTCATCCTCTTTAGTTCCAGCTTGAGTTCCTCCACTTCCTGCTGCAGCCTGCGCTGCTCCAGCTTCATCGTTTCCAGCTGCCGAGTCTCCTCCGCTCGCTCCTCCTCCTGCCTTCGAGCTTCAGCCATTTGCTGCTCTCGTCGGAGCTCCTCCAGCCTCCTCTTTTCGCCTTCAATCAAGGCCAAGACCCGCTTTCTCAGGCGATACGCTCGCATTCGGCGTTGGATCCGCCGAGCTGCGTCTTGTTCCTTCCGCTTCTCGTCTTCGTTTCTCCGTATTTCAGCCTGAATCACCGCCATGAGCCTCTTCCGACGCTGACAGGACCGCGTTCGTCGCTGGATTCGCCTCACCGCCTGCTGGATCTGCTGCTGGACGCGTGCGATGAGGGTTTGAGCTTCCGGGTGGCTTCGTAGCGGATGCTCAGCTCTCAGTCTTGCCATCGGGGCGTGGAAGTACCACAGCGTCTTGGCGAACTCGTAGGCCTGCCACTCTCCGCTCCCCATGACTTTTGTATGCAGCTCTTGAAGCGGAGCGCTCACGTACGCCACCAAGTAGTTCTCGCGCTCAAAGTCCAGCTGCTGAGCGATGAAGAGCTTCTTACGGCGAACATCCACTGGGAGAGCTGCCTCCTGCGCTGCAAGCTTCGGCACTTGAGCGATCTGCGCGTCCTGGACGTCTTTGCGTCGCGCGAAAGGCACGATCTTGGCCGATGCCTGCTGGAGGTTGTGTCGACGCAGGGTCAACTCGAACGGCGTGGCCAGCGAAGCTCGAGAAGCCACGAGCCACAGACGCCGGTACACGTCAGCTCCAGTCACGTCCTTGCCGAGTAGAAAGCGCTCTCCATTGATCTCCAGCAGGGTGTTGTCTGCTTGTACGCTTGCCATCGCCTGGAGAGCTGCGAGCGCTTCCTCGTCCACGCTAGTCGAAGCTGGAGAAGGTGCTTTACCGATGACAACCAACTCGAAAGGCCCCGCGACAGCGTCCAATGATGCGAGAAGCTCGGAGGGTGGAGATGCACAGCCGAAAGGCAGCGGGACTGCCACTTCTCGTCGGATCTCTTCGGTCTCCGGTATGGGCTGGCCGTCATTGATCAGCGCAATTGGACTTCGACGGTCATCCTGGGCAGTGGAGGTGCCTCGAAGCTCCAGTTGCAGGCCGTAGAAGGACGTCGCGAGGGGTTTATCCAGCGACGGAGACGTGAACAACGGTGGCCAGCCGTGAATGAGTCTTACGTGGTACACGGCGTCGGCTTCGACATCGACGACAGGCGTGGCTTTCGTGACCGTCTCGCTTCCGCCATTGCTACTCATGAGAGAAAACGAAACCGGGAACACGACTGGCAGACTGTGCTGTGCTCAGGGCATTGACTAACGTGGATGGAGGCGTCAACGAAAGCGAAAAATAGGGTGTCAAAGAGGACGAGGCTGAGCTCGATAAAGCCTTCGCTATGGCTATGGGAAACAACGAGATAAAATAATGGTAACGACAGCAATATTGACAATAGGAGACGTCACGAAAACGAAGACTTGTTGCAACTAGCTGTCGATGAAATTCTGGGCAAACTCGAGTACGAGCGACGCGCGGATCCGTGGAGATGGCTTACCATTGCCGAGTACAAGGGATAGAGGCGACGGAGGCGACTTGGCTGTCGCTTTCAGGGCCATTTCGTCTGTCTGAAGCTGTTCAGACGGGTCTTGTTCAAACGTTGCGACTGAGCTCTTGCGGCGCAAATTGCCGTCTTCGTCGACGTAGGTTTGCGCTCTTGGCGAGGGCGTGCGGATGGTGTTTCGGCTCGTGGTCTCTACTGCTGGATCGAGTTCTGCCGCGTCATGCCAGAGCTGCAGACGCTCCTGTTGGCGTGTATTTTGCTCCACTAACAAACTGTGTTTGCGATCACGGAGCTGCAGTTGGAACTGCGTGCGGCGGCGCATTCGCTCTTCTCGAGAAGTTGGACTCGCCATCTCTGACTCGGACATTGACCGCAAGGTGAGAAGCGTCGAGCGCGTACTTGCCAGCTCAATTTCTGCCGAACTTCGTGGTTTATCCTCCATATTAGACGCCATCGAGAGGAGCGCCAGCTTCCCCACGGTAGCACCTCGCGTCAACACGCGCTCCGTTACGGAGGAGGAGCGTCGTAAAACCCCGTCTTGATCCATGAAGTCCACCTTCATCTCTAACGGAGTCAACGAACCTGGTCGCTCTGACAGCGAACGCTGGAGGCGTTCCATCTCGCTTCTTGAATCCTCAACGAGGCGTGACAAGGTTTCTTTTTACTCTGGGTTTTCTTCAGCAATGAGCCCCGTGCACTGAAGATTGATCGAGAGAACTTACTTGCCTAAGAACTCGGGGAAGGGGGCCACTTATGCTTCCCTGTTAGTCTGAGGATGTGCGTTTGCACTGGAGCATGGTAAGATGTCGATTTCCATGATATCTACAGACGATGAAGTAATTAACCAAGCGAAGGTTTTTAAAGTTTTCACTATTCAAAAAGATAATATCTTATGTAGTACGAACTACCGTAGTATTGTTCCTAACAGCGTCAGCAGTATTCGTGGGGCTCATCGACTTTAGTGGGCGCTGGTGGCGGCGGCGTTGCTGGCGCCGGGACGAAGTCATCATGGACTTGTTGACATTCTTCAGGCGTGGCGCTGATCCGCCGACGTAGGTTCCCTTCACTGTCGATGTAAGTGTTGGTTCGTGACGGGGACATGGCCGTGTTGTTTTCCGTCACGTCGATCAGACTCTCAAGTGCAAGGACTGCCTGCTGCTGCTGCTCGAGTCGACGCGTAACTCGCTCTGCTGCTCGCTGGTTGACCTCCTTGAGCCACTTCTCCTTGTCGAACTTGGCTTGGTACTTGAGTGCCGCGTTGGCCGCTTGCTTCCGCTCCGCTTCTTCTCCGAGCTGCATGGTTGCTCTGCGACTGGCCTGTTTCTCCAGCACTCGATCACCGATCGACGTGTGGAGTTGCTCGTTCGGCTTGAGATCTCCAGCCAGTTTGATAGACACGCCTCGCTGGATCATCCGGCGAGTGACGCTGTTGGATCGACGCAAAACTCCGTCTTTGTCGATGTACTCGGCCTTGCGGTCCAGACCCTGGGCGAGATTCGTTTCGGCTGATGGAGGCGACATGAATGGAGACTTGAGCTGGACGTACGATGGCATCCTTCGGCTTGCCACGGGTCGACAAATGCGGAAATACCACGGATTCCTGGCTCGGAGCACCAAGGCAAGGTGACTATCAATAGTTGGCGGGCTTGGATGTCTTATGCCGTGCTGGAGACCAAAGAAGGCTGAGATTCTGTGCAACGGCAGCTACGTGACGCTGCCACTTTGCCACTCAGGATCGGTCTCTGTCTTCACAATGTACCAATAATATTGAAGAAAACAAAAGCAAGTTGCTGCAATAGTATTGTGAATAACGTATCCCATATTTTGCCTATCGACCGACTTAGTCTTCGTTTCCTTCGCTCTCGTTTCCGCTGTTGATCTCGAAAAATCCGGCCGCTTCGTAGAATTTCTTTTCCTTTTGGTCGTTGAACATAGGATAGAAAGGCTTTACGCACTTCCCGTGCCAATCCAGTGTCACCTCGTTGATGCGCTCGAAGCCGAGTGGTCTGCGTCCGAATATCCCAACAGAGACCCGCAGCGTCGGGTGGACACTTCGCACTGCCTTTACTGCCGGGATGAGCTTCTTGTTCAGGTGATCACCGCACCACGAGTAGTGCACTTTGGATTGGTAAGGGTTTTGGACGTGCAACGTGAGCTTTCGATGACAGAGTGACAGGCCCAGCGATTCCTCACTGATATTCGCAAGAAGTTCCAATAACTCCACAATCTTTCCGTAGAACGCTGGCAGTAAGAAGCTCGAGCGATCATGACCTCCGATCTTGATGTAAACGTCTCGCTCTTTCCGGACGATATCGTCCGTCTTGGCCACAGCCTGTAGATAGGCGAAAATGTCCTTGGCAGTGAATCGAGCAGCAGCCAACTCTAAACACGCCAGCCGTGATAAGCTCGCTAAAGCTAGTAGTGTACGACCCGTCATCGTTTTGATAGGCCAGATGTTATAGTTGTCGCTCTCGTGAGACTCGAACATGTCAATTTCCTCTAGGAGGGGGCAGCAGCGCACCACGACGTCCCAAAACTCGTCGCCATACACGCTCGTGTCCACGTATGGCCCACCAAATCT